>JAMAFX010000094.1:0-87625 GCA_023625875.1 Trichocomaceae sp. PYS4502
CGGATAATCCTTTGTTCCATCATGCATTAGACTAACGCCTAATCCATTGGCTGTAACTTCACGATTCTCTGACACTAACGCGAGACACATGGTCAAAAACCAAAAGCAGTAGCACCTGTTCCCAAGAAGTGATGACGCTGGATGCACCATAGTAACCCTAGCTATCATGACGTTATTAAACCCATCATTGCCCAGATAGAATAAGAAGTTAAATACCTTCATTTCTAAGTAATATTGCAAAGTACAGTCACTCTCTTCAATCTATACTATAAGCATTTAATACATCGGCCTGAGCTATTTAAATAAATAAAAAGCAACATAAGAAGGAACGTGCTCGTCTTATTACTAGACAGCGTTTGTGTCTTCTTTATGATCAAGTACTTGCGGTCAAAAGCTATAATCCATGTAATGGTAATTCTCTAGAATAGATTTATTAGTAATAAATATCTTTAATACTAGATGAAGCTCGGCAATGCCCAAATAAAATGACCACAGGTACGCAGAGTAGTCCAGAATGTACTTCATGATGGCACGCACCAGGTAATAGAGTGTCACGGCGCCAATCCGTATACGCTACGAGGCAAGCAGGCCGGAGTAGGATCGTGTGCATGTAAACGAGAATATTCCAGGTGAGGAGCGAGATAACTAGCTAGGGGGCGAAGGCCACATATTTATAGACAAAACTTCCAGAATTAATCAAGCGGACCTTCCCGTACAACAACAACTCACACCGTAATCGTGCACCGGAAGATTCCTTCAGAAACTTGACAATATTCCAGATGAGGTTGCCGACGAGGTTTGCCACATGCCATCACCGAAGCCCTAAAGCCAGTACCGACACGACGGATCCATCACATAGAGCAGAAATTAAATAATTCTCTCCTTACCAAAGGAATTACGATAATCGCTAAATATTTTACAAGTAAATACAGAGGAAACGGGGCGTGTTATTTACACAATAGACTCAAGGGAAGTCACACTTATTAGAAAATCAAACAACAAAAATTTGAAACCATCTATAGTCCAAGCACTCTTAATTATTTCACCTGTGTCTGTGAGGCTCTGCGGGAGTAGCCGCTTAATGGGTATTTTAGACCAATCATAATGATGCGAAATGTGGGACAGGTCGCCGCGCCTGGATTTGATTTAGATAATCGGATACATAGTTAACTAACTAAGTTAACTAACTGTCGGAATATCAACCTCATGATTCGGCGCTTCTGCACCCCCGGTGCAGAAGCAACGCGTACGTACGGAACGGGATTACCATTATCCCTAGCGCGTACGCGGCGACCTCCTATATAGCTAGCTAGACATCCCATCCCCCTACGTTTCTGGGGGATAGTCGTTATAATATACAGAATTCGTGCTTATAAGCAGGCTCACCACGTAGGGCAGTTGGACCGCCCTTGCTCACTATCCTATGCTTCGTGATACGGGATATAGCTAAACCAACACTAACTAACTAACTATTGCATTTTACTACACTTAGTACGGCCTAGTATATCAGAGTACAGGGAACCAGAGGTCTGATTGGTCTCAATGCACCTACTACCAGGAACACGGAATAGCCGGAATATTCAGTATCTATTAATAAGGTTTACATATAGAAGCGGCTTATTTGATGCAGTCATAGCCAACGTGCTGGAACTTCCACACAACCAATCAGATAAATTTCTCCTAGAAATCTATTCAATTCGCATTCATTACTAAGTTCGTTGCCACCACGAACCCATCCTTAAGAGGAGTGCGTACCAAGTGACTCAGTGTTTCTTTGACCATTATTCGAGGGCAGATACTCTCAGATGGTTTATTGATGTTGGGAAATCATTGGTTCTGTTGTAGTTTTTACTTCAAAGAGGCAAGAAATATTAAGATACAGTGATTAAGCATCAGACTACATTATATTCCTGATATTTCTGCTTCTTCTAGCACTAGACACTTTAACGAGTAGCTCCACGAAGCCTGACCTTTGTAACTCCAGATGCGTCTCCTCATTTCACCTCGGTTGGTCGCATTGGTTACATGATATGTCTATCTAGGAAGTTCTATGTTACACAAAGGTACGTGAGAGAATGAAAGAAAGTGGAAATAACAGAGAAGAGATGCATAACAGATTAGTAGCCCGGAGGCTGATTTGAGTGTAACATAATTAACTAAACTCGAGTGAACTCAGAGGGTCTAAGATGCTTGCTCGACATGTACTTAGCTTAATCTTCCGTGCGGATTGCAAACTTGCTGAGAGCTCGGAGCTTGGCACCGTAGAAGAACAACAGCCACATCCCTATAATACCAATAGAGCTCAAGCCACCGAGGAGACTCGTGCCTTTGGAAAAACCAAGATTATGATACAGCGGATGCGCGAAGAGAATGCTGCCACTGGCCAAAGCGCTGCGGAAGAAGTCGTTTGCAGCGAATAGGGAGGCGGCATACTGGGGGTAGCAGAATGGGATATAGAGGAAAGCACACTGCAGCACGGTGAATATCGAGCCAGCGTAGATCGTGACACCAATAGTTGGGACGATCCAGGGAATAGAAGGCCTGGCTGTCCAGGCAAACATAAATAGGCCGATCGTAGTACCGATCGATGCAGGTAAACCAGGAATGAGAATGTTCTCTAGTGGGCCCATGCCGACCTTCTTAATCCGTGGTGTAGCCACAAAGTATAGATATGAACCATAGGCGATAATGGCGATAATGCACCCAATGGCAATGCAGATAAAGATGAGACCAAGTTCGCCTAGGTTCATACCATAGTAAACGGGATAGACGAGTGGAAACACCTCAAAGTCTGTACGATCAGCTGGAGTAGTAGTATATCGAGTCATAGGACGCTTACAGGAATAATAGATGCCATAGACGATAGCCGAGTAGACCTGCACAAACATCACGGCTGGGTCTTTTAGAGTGATTTCTAGCGGCTTGATCAAGGCATCTATAGCAATGCTCGAGACTTTCATGTGACTTTGGTCAATCTCGCTCTGGGACATTAACTTCTTGCTGCCGGTAAGCTTGCGTAGGCGCTGGGCGCGCCGTAAGAGGATATTAGGGCTGCTCGTTTCGGGCATAAAGACAAAGAAAACGATAAGCATCGGTGCCGCTATCCAAATAGCCTCGTATAGGGACCAACGCCAGTTTTCCGCTGTCACGGAGAATCCACTGAGGAGAGGGCCGATTGACGCTGTCATAAAATTAGCGAGAAAAATTTTCAACAGCCAACAGGAAGACTTACGCCCACATGACATTGCGGCAACCCAGGCAATTAATGCAAAGGGCAAATTTATCATGCTATACATATCGCTCATGGAAGCACCACCTGATGCTAAGCAAGGGGACCCGAAGAACCCCTGCAAGAGGCGCAAGACAATGAGGCCTGGAAAATTATTCACCAGGGCTGTTGGAATAGAAATGATAACAAATAGGCCTATAGTTATGATATAGATAGGGTTGCGACCGATGCGAGGGATCTCACTGAGAGGCGAAAAGAGCAGTGGACCAATGCCATAGCCTAGTACGTACATAGAGAGGCCAAGGGTTGCCTTAAGATCGCTTACGCCAAACCTCTCCATGACACCTTGGGTTGATGATGAGTAGATTGCTGAACTTATGTATACCACAGATGTATAGAGGCATATAATTGAGGCGAGGAGCGCACGGCGCAGGTTAGACCAATTGTGCGGGTTGGCGGCATCTTCCTCGTCGTACCAATCAACTAAAATGGAACCGTCTTTGGTAGTTTTTGGCATCAGGCGGGTAGATTTTCCTTCGACAAATTCCTTGCTCTCGAGATCCAGCCCGTTGGCGTTGCTGACATCGTGCTCCTTTACCACCACTTGCTCGCGGTTCAAGTTAGAGATGGTTGAGAGTGCAGCTGACTTAGGCCGAGGTTTGCTGTCAAGCTCTGCGTCGCCCATCATACTGATCCATGGCTCAGGAAGCTTGAAGTCCGGCCGTTCTTCTGGGTATTTGAAATAGCGATTGTTGGTGAAAAAACGCACGAGCTGTCCCAATGGAGCGTCTCGGACGACGTCATGAATCGCTTCTCCAAAGGACATTTTGACTTACTGACTGCTGGATTGAGCCTGCCGAGAAGGGAGTCGCTCTGAAATATGAAGGGAAGTAGGTAGTAGAAAGTGGCTTAAATAAGAAGAGAGCCAACAGCATCGATGGAAGACACTCTATGCACTTATACGTACAGCATCCGCGGACGCAAGGCTCGCGTAGTTGCATGACTGATAGTCTCCTTAAATATCACAGAGGAGACTGCCAAAAGGATCGAAGAGCTGAGCAGCTCTCTAGACAAGAGGCCGTCCGATTACCTAGTTAGGTAACCCCACACACTATATCCGGGTGGGTATCGGATGTCGCTCACGATCAGCATTTTACATACCTAACACACTTTCACTGACTGGCAGCTTGCGGTACATAGACCGTCCCTACCGGAACTCAGTTTTGCCGTGCCCAAGCTCATACATAGTAAATAAGAAAATTACCAATCAACGCGTTATAGCGGCGTGAACAAGTCAGTTTTTCCGGAAGTTCCGAATCTCCAGCCTATCTGCATTCCTTTCCTTGACTGCCTACCGCCGACCTTCGCACTCCATTGACGTTAGCTCGACTCCGGGTTTGGGAGTTTGCGCGATTCGATCAGATATGTCAGACTTTATGAACATGAATCCAGAGACACGAAGCCGCCATTCAAAACGAAACTCTAGAGCGTGTGAGCATTGCCGGGCGGCCAAAGTCAGATGCCAAGTCAGTGAGCAGCCAGGGGTGTGTGAAAGGTAATGCACTAAGCAACTTCATGTTTTTCTACCTTTCATGCTTATAGTCTCTATTAGATGTCTCGCTTTGAAAAGAGAGTGCATTTCCCGTACTAGGCCACGGCCTCGCCGATGGGAACGCATATGGGGGTAAGAACCATGTTTTGCTGACCTCCAAATAAATTTTTAACGTCATTTCCCTGTCTAGAACGGAAGACACTGGAAATTCACCCGGTCATCTTGGTACCTTTACCATCAACTACACCGTGCCAGTCAAAGCGGACATCAATGATAACTTGGAAGCCCTGCGGGAGATGCATGATCAGGCTCTTGATACTGCACTCATCGAAGAAGATACTGTTGGTAGCTCTCAAAGTGCGAGCCCATCAGTTAACCTCCCAAGTCCCTCGAGTTTGTCAAATCAATCTCATCCTACCTCCGACATCTGGCGTCAGCCTTTATTCGATATGGCATCCGCAGAATTTCTCCTGAATACCTTCAAGTCCATGGTTAACTACCTACCGTTTATAGTCTTTCCCGACGACTCTTCTATCTCTTATCTCGCTACCACAAAACCTTTCATTCTTCTGTCTATCTTGACCGTAGCTTCGGGATCAAAGATGGTGCAGAAACATGCATTATATGATGATGAGTTCCGAAAAGCTCTAGGTCTGAAGTATGTGTCTGGTGGAGAGAAGAGTATGGAGCTACTTCAAGGAGTATTAATATACTGCGCATGGTACGTCTAGTTGTCGAACTAGTTTCATGCATCTCCGTCTCACGCCACAAGGTATCCTTTCCACTTGCGACCCAAAAACGGACAGCTGGTTCGCCTTTTGCGAATCGCCGCCGACCTTATTCACGACCTTCATTTGTATGAAGACTTGCTCGCAATGCCTAATCCGTTGGATCGGGAAGTGACAAACGATGAACTTGACAAGATCAGAGCATATCTCGCCTATCTATATCTTGTTTCTACGTAAGGTGCAATATCTTTAAATTCAATCATGTAAATGATTCTTACTTTTGAGTCACATATAGGTATATAGTTGTATGGAGAGGCGAGAGAGATTTACCTACCGATTGGCCCCCTTGGGCCAGTTACGCCATGGACATCCTCCAATACAACGCCCAAGTCGACGGCGACAACATGCTCGTGGCTCTACTCCGCTTATCTAGTGTCTTTTACGATGCATCCAAGGCTATCAATGAGAGAGACGTGCTGACCGTGCAAACTAGTCAGCTGGTTTTGCTTGGTCTCGAACAACAATATCAAGAATTGCACCACAGCATGAAACACCTTATGATAGAATTCGGTACGTCGAGCAGGATGAATGTAACTGTGAATATATGGAACAGAGGCTGATGCGGTGAAAAGACGCACTACGACTGCAGGCGATGTTTATCGATGTATTCCTTGACTGCGGTAGCTTACTCGTCTTCCCCGTAGCGAAGACCTACTTGTCTGCCAAAATAACGTGCTTTCCTCCGCCATTATCCAAGATCTACAGTGCCACGAAAAAGATGAGAGCTTTGTTGGACTGTGTGTGCGAACTAGAAGATTCGTCGCTCCTTTCATTTACAATCAACGACTGGACTCGGCTCATTATGCTTCTGACACTATCGTTCCGCTTGTCATTCCCGCTTTCACTATATCCTGATTTTGATTCGGCGCGTGCCCGTTCCGAACTTCAACTGGATCAATTCCTTTCTAAAATGTCGAATGGTGCAGATGACGCAGGTTCAAACGATCTAATGTCGGCCAGTCGCGCTATGCTAGGCCTTATGAAGTCGAAATACGACCGTCGGCTGGGCTCACTTGGAGGACCACCATCCGTCGCCACACCGAGTAGGGTTTTTGGGTGCCCTGTGATGAACGGAGGCTTGAGACTATCCGTGGAACAATGGGACCCAAACCTCACGAATTTATCGGGGTTGGCTGATGCCGGTGAACCGACGAATCTTCCCCTATTTTACGATGTATGGGCAACGATGACTATAGGATGGGGAAATGCTGGTGACATACCTTGGAATACAGTTGAGGACGATTTATATACATCGCCTCAACTCTGAAGACGTGCCTGCCACTGGAAGACGGCGCGAGATAACCTCATTTCGCGTGTTAATTAATGCTTAGAAAAGATTTTTGCTCCTCAGCAAATTACATCGGCTCCGATTACATTTTCGAATTCTAAGTGTCTGTTCTAAAAGTTTAAGGTATTTTGTGACTGCACTCGCTTGGACCGTTGTTTAGTCAATCAATGCACAAACACCCCTGTTCCTGAAATTTCCATATCCCCAAATTCATGACCAGATATCATTGAGTAGGAGGCCAGGTACGTCATAGGCCGCAGTGTGACCGCTGTGGCCGTTCATAGGAGCATTTCCTCCTCACTTCGCCCATGTGATTAGAAATATCGTAAGGAAAGTAGCCGATGGCGACTGGGAGGCACGCATCGTTGAGCACGTCCTCGGGAATCCAGGCCATGATCGCCGGATCGAACCTCTAAGTTTATATCTACTTGCTGCTGTAAGCATCTCATGAATGACGAAGTGACCCCTCGGATATCCGAAAGGCTTCGGCCTTTAATGCAATGGCTCACGTCCACATCTTCACTTCAAATACATATTCTATACGACTTAACCGGGTGGAAAACTCCCGTACCAAGGTCGCGATCATCGGATTATTGATTACTCAACATTCACTTATGGCAAACGAGAACCTGCGTAATATACCGTTTGGGATTAACGATTACTCATCCTAATAATATACCTATGCGTTACATACTCCAGTGGCTAATTGATCAAAATTTTCACTAATTTCTAGCTCCGTACTTTAAGACCACTTTAAAAGTGTTTTCTGACTCACCTTACTTTACTTGGAAGTTGGTGAAGCGCCTGGATCAGTCTTGGAGATAGCTTTAAATTATTTTGCGTGGTTTAGATTAGGTTTAAGAACAAAATTGGTTTCTTAGGATGGAGCTATTAGATTTATACAGTACTACGTAGCCCTAAAGAAATTAATTATCACAGGTTTGCATTAAAATATTCAGGTACTTAGTAGTAATCAAAATTCCAGCTCAGGCTGCAGCGCGCGATCTGTGCATAACCAACACGAACTGCACCCTCGTACGTATGTAGCTTACAAAGTCGGCAGAGGGTGCTTACAAAGTAGGAATAACCTGGTGGCTTACGGATATTGATGGTCTGCATTGGAAATTCTCGCATTATATTACAATCCCCATGGGTCTTCTTAATCATTTAACCAAGTTTCAAGAATGAATAAGCTGGTCTGAAACTTCTCCGCTGCCTCTATCTATACATAGCCAGCATCTACCTAGGTACCAGGCCGTCCGTTTCTCATAACAACCTCAAGTTGCTCTTCCACACCAGCCAACAACTCCTTCCCATCCCGCTCTCATTGTCAGTTAACGCACGAAAATGTCTATTATTCAATTTGGCATCCTCGCCATTGCCTACCAAGTAGTCGACGCAGTAGGGCCCACCGATCTTCTCAGCTCCGCCAGCAAGAGGGCCCTCCTGACCATTCGGGAATACGTCCCCATCAGCGAGGACGTCATTTCACGAGCACCAGAATTCACGTTTCATCATATTGGCGTGACCAGAGATCCTGTCAACCTGGGTACTAGCCGGATGACAATCGTCCCTACAACGACCGTGGATGAGTGTCCCGAGCTGGACATCTTGCTCGTTGGAGGGCCGTACCTGGGTAACTTTGACCTACACCCCAAACACGCTGATCTGATTCGAAGACACGTGGCTGCTGGAAAGCTCCTCTTTACAACCTGCACCGGTGCCAGCCTCGTCGCATCCACAGGCGTTCTGGACGGGAGGAAGGCCACGGTAAACAATATCGAATACGAGTGGGTGAGAAAACGCTGGCCAAAAGTCAACTGGACACGAGAGAAGAAATGGATCATCGACGGCAACATCTGGACAGGATCTGGGGCAATCGCTGCGACGGACATGGTTGCCCACTGGCTCAAGGAAAACCATGGCCTAGATGTACTCATTCAGGCTGCCGCCACTTTGGACTATGAGCCACGAGATGCTGATGGTTTGTTCAATGTGTTTCCGCAAAGGTTTAGTTCGAAGGGAGAGAAGATTTCTACTCATACTTTTAGATATTATGATGTGTAATGAACAATCTGCAGGTGGACAACTAGCGGCCTAAGAAGAATACGTATTTGACCGCTTCATAGTCCTCGCTGATGAAATAGACATACGGGATCTATCTTCGCGCTATGTATCGGATCATCTGTTTATCAATCTTGGGCCATATGTATGGGCAGATGAATCTGGCCTGTGCGTCAAAGTAAAACCTTGTGTTTGCCTGTCCCTTTTCTCTCGTCCTAGTATCTCGGCTCTCTAACGTTTTAAAGTTGAGAGTAGGAGTTACATATCATGCGCAAGAGTGTTTGCACTTTCCTGAAAGACATGAGTACTCCCGATACTACTGAGGCCCTAACTGCCAAACAGCTTAAACATTGCTTCAGCATTCTTTTCCTCCCATCTCCCTTTTTTGCTAACTATAACTCGTAAAGAAAGGAAATGGAAACGAGGCTAGACATAAGGAGAAGGAGGGAAAAGGATAACAGCTAGAATACCTTCATGACTAGTTCAAGAGAAAGTTTCTAAGCATCATATAACTCCTCTAACCAAACATAATTATATTGCGATTATTGCGATGGCCACGTATACCAAGGCGTGCCTATATCAAGTACTCGGTGGATTCACCATGAAGGCTCATTTGAAACTACGTAAGCTAAACACGGCTTGCTGGAGGCTGGAGCCACGCATTACAAAAGAAAAGGATGGATAAAAAACAATCTGTTACAAGAACTATACATAAAATAAAGTAATACCTAGGTACTTCGCTACAGGTCGTTACGTATCACGTAGTAGTAGAAAGCAAATAGTAAATTAGGTTGATTGATGGGGAATATACAGAGAAAGCAGTAATTTATCCACCAGGATTGAAAGCTTTAAAATTGTGCATGTAAAGGGTTACTTAGATCGGTCAGTAGCTGCGATTCTGACATTGTTGGAACGAATTATACAGTTGCAATATTCCTTGCGCGTCTTTCCGAGAGGGCACAATGCCTTGAGTAAAACAGCTGCCATCAGCTTTTATAAAAAGCGATTCTTTATTAATGACCGCTTAAATCATAATAGACTCCCAATCCACCAGGTCATTAGTGATAACGGTATATTCCTGGAATATAACGCGTACGTTGTGAAGGGAAGCCATGCTGCAGCACTGAACCTAGCCCTAGCTGCTGCATCGCGGTTGGCATAAATTCCATTAGGACTCCAAATTTGCTCATAGGTCAGTCCAGCTGATACTTTGTAATTACGTAACCGTAAACTGAAAAAATTGGAACATATCGATGCCCTCCATATTGGAGCTTTCTAGAAGTATTTGTTCTGGCGTTCATTTGTTCTGGCGTTCATGCGCAAGGCCCCATACATGTCCAATTTCATGGGCAATATGAATAGCTGGATAAGCCCTTGCATTTAAAAGATGGGCAGCAGGTGAGTCAACCTGCGTATACGCTCGCTTACGAGTCCCATAATTGCTTCGTAAACACCGTGGTCGTTGTAATCGATTAGAAGTATTTTATCGCATTTCTGTCTTTGTGATTGCCCACTTTCTCAATTCAAAACTCATTGGGAAGACCAGCGCTGTACCACAGAACAAGGACGGTCCTTAGATAATTTTCAAGATTTGACTCCGCGTTGTCGTCTTTATAGCAGTAATAAATCCCATTTCCTTGAGGGGCATTCTCGTAGGCCAAAGACTTAACTTTAACTGTCAATGCCGAGCCAGAATTTAGCAACAGGTGTATTTTTTTGGTTCATAATATTTCTTAAAGTTGAATATTCCCACAATGGATGGCCTGCTTGCATCGAGTCAAATAGGCTGAAGACGTGGGTTTATAGATGCGTTGTTAGAGAAGCCCTAACCCTAGCGGTATCGGCCTTATCTGAAAATCTTCCCCACCATGACTCAAAAATATTCTCACATGACTCATCCACTAGGTTGGTACATAGGTAAATAATTTAGTTAACAGGTTTCGTGGTTGTATCTAGAGTACTGATTTCTCTGGGTATATCTACGAAGGCTTCCTCAATACCAATCAAAGATGCCAAGGGAGAACCCAACGCGTGTATTGGGATTCCCAGTCGCAGACCCATCGGCTGCACCTCGTCCAAGCCGGGCCATTCTCAAAGGCCGAACAGTAACTTTGGAACCGCTCCAGGCCTCGCATGCAGAGGAACTATTCCCATTCATCGGTGGCGAGGAGCGCGAATGGCTCTGGGATTACATGGCCGTCGGGCCCCCGGCGGATGTTCAACAGCTGCAATCTTTATTAGCTGAATACGAGAAATCTGAAGACCCCATCTTTTGGACCATCAAAGGAAAAACTGGAAAGGATGATAATTATACAACACTGGGATACATAAGTTTCTTGAGCATCGAACCTATCCACCGTTCCATCGAAATAGGCCATGTCATGTACTCTTCGGCATTGCAGCGGACTACTCCTGCGACTGAGGTTTTCTACCTTTTAGCACGCCATGCGTTCCGTGACCTTGGTTATCGGCGGCTGGAGTGGAAATGTAATGATTTGAACGCGGCTTCGAAGAAAGCTGCCCTTCGATATGGGTTTACTCCTGAGGGCTTGTTCCGTCATCACCGGATCGTGAAGGGCCGGAATAGAGATACAGCGTGGTTTTCTACGTTGTATTCCGAGTGGGTGGGAGGAGATGGAAAGATAGGGTATGAGGCCGCTTTTGAGCAGTGGCTAGAACCTGGCAACTTCGATGACCTGGGGAAGCAAAAGAAGAAGTTGGAGGATTTTATTAAATATGCGCGATAGGAAGGATAATGTATTGTCAGTTGCAATCTAACTGTCATTATATTGAAATGGCTACAGTGTTATATACGTGACAAAACAGTGGAAGACTGGAAAGTATATGGTCTTGACGGTTAATTTTAGAATCGATGTTAGCGTAATGTACCTATGTAACTTGTCCTCTTGCAGGGTAGCAAAGAGCGTGTGGTTTTAAAGTAATTAGACCCCAGGGTCACAATCATAACAATATCCTTATATTAAGGAGCCTTCATTGGTCGGCGCGTATCACTAGCTTACAATATTATCATTGTTAATGAGGCTGTAGTGGTACTATTGGGTGGCAGTGATGGGGCTCACTGCTCAGCCTCATCGTCATTAACGACGACGCAAATTAACTCGGAGCTAACCGCGTAGATAATGTATGTAACTCCCTTGAATAATCCGTTGATTTATTTAACCTGCGCTCCCATGGCATTTTCTCTGCATTTCAGGTACCGGAAAACATTTCTCATTCATCTCCATACCACAGTCTCTCAACATGGAAACGAAACTCGAGTTCCAAGCATCCCCCATCGCCATAGCGGACGGCTTCATTCAAAACCGGGAAACCCAAATCACCATGTACTGCCACGATCGCGTATTCAATGATGTCGAAATACGCGACGATTCCGACGAGCAACTGTTCACCGTAGAGAGCAAAACCAGCACATCAATGACCTGGCGCCGTATCGTCAAGGACGCAACTGGCACCCCGCTATTTCATTTCCGCAAATTCTTCCACTATGGCGTGAATCGTAACTGGACCGTCGAGGATCCAAATGGGCGCAAGCTTTGCACGCTGGAACATGTTTATAAGTTTTTGTACAATCAGTATGCTGTTGACGTGCTTGTTCATCACAATCTGGCAGATGAGGGGAAAGAGGCTATGGTTGAGGTTCGACGAAAAGACCAAGCTGGCCTTACAATCTTGGTTAATATTCGAGGTACCACTGTGGCTGAGATACAGATGACCGAGGTTAATATCAGTCGCAAACTTGATAGAAGCGTTTGGAAGGCTCGGATAGCAGGCGGAGTAGACCTGGCACTGGTATGTGTGCTCTATTACCTATACGTATATATGGAATTTTTGCTAACTCGTTCTAGATTGTGGCTATTATGCTCTGTCGAGCTGAGATGCAGCATGCTTGGAAGGAGTAAAAGCACTTATGTGTTGATAAATTTGGGTCTCTGCTAATATAATTACGCACATAGTACATATGCATAGGTCAAAAGCTTCGATGTGATTAGATGTATTCCTTAGGACTGCAACTTAAAATCCTTTAAATAAGGTTGTCGGATGCTTTTATATTAAACCTTTTTTTACCTTATATCCTCACAGGAACTGTCCAGATTACTGACAGCTGTGTATTGAATAGACAGTTAAGTCGTCCTCTTGTCCATCTTAGCTAGAAAAGGGTACATATTCTTAGTAATGCTGCAGCAAATATTAACAGTACAATCAATTCCTTCTCGCACCGCACTTAGTATTAAGAAATATTCCGATTAGTCTGGTTCAAAATGCTTCTCTTTATGCAAGTCTTTATCTATTCAAAGAGACGTATGATTGGCCAACAACCAATTGCGCTTTACGGTCTAGTTCAGAGCTTATATGACTACTATGGATATGTATTAGTATTGAAATAACCGGCCAATACATTTAAAGATTATGTAGTGGGCCCCGCATTATGTACATATTGTATAGAAGTTAAGACGATAATTGGTTAAATCTGCACATGGTACGTACGGAAGCGAAGAATGGCTACCACTAGTACCAAGTATATGAATGACTTAAAATTAGTTATGTTACTGTCCTCGTTTCACTTACCGTAAGCCAACGGGTGGAACTACTGGAACAATGGGCTTTTCAATTTCATTGTCAGCATTACGCCGACAAAGCTTAAGTTACATTTTTGCACCGCACGGCTTAATCCTTCGAGATTCCCGACTATAACCCAGTTCGCATGCAGGTACTCCGTACGACGCTGGGCATAAGGAATTTGCGAATGAATCATCTACTCGGCACACCATGCCGACTAGACCGACAGCCTTTTCCAAAGCGGCTCCGAGAGCTACCTCGCAAATGTCGCCCGTAATATCTGCCCTGATCGGCTTGTTCATGATGTGCGTGGCAACAAATATTCTTCACGCCATTATACGAGCCCAAGTTTGGCATTCTTTCGAGGTGGAGATGATTCTTGGGTAGTTGTTTTGTTGATATATATTCCTAGCTTGATTATTTTCTGGTGTTTTGGGATATATCGGTGGCTCGATGATATAAATAATATATCGCCTACTCGATATGGTCACTCTCTTATCGGCGGTCTTGCAGCGACGAATATTGGCCTGCTTTACACGATTTTAATAGTGACTTCGCCAACCTTGCAAATTTATACTGTATACACCCTGTGGCCTGGCTACATGGGCCTTTGCATTGGCGCTTTGCTATGATATGGATGGAACACTGTTTTTTGCTACGAATCTCACAATAGTGGCCTTCCATTGCTTTATTCCACTCGTTATGCTGATGCGTTTCTCTAATCATATAAAAGAATGTATGGATTCCTTCAGACCTGCTAGGCTCTTTCATATTGTCTTCAGGTATGCAAAGTTGCCTGGTTCGCAAGGTAATAATTACCTGTACTATATAAACCCCTACGGCGGACCAAATCGAGGTTACTGCTAGAATGAAAAATTGTATTTGCATTTGAACGCTTTCCGCATCTACCATATCACATACAACCATAGGGTGTGGAAAACAGGGCTTCCCGTCCGCTCAGCCATACTTAAACCACACGCCGGCTGGCTAGTAATATGGTGGGTGACCACATGTGAATCCCAGCTGTTGTATGTTTTCTTTTTTATTTATGTTTTGACCACTTAATGGCCCACACAAAGCAGCAGAGCAGCATATTATAGGAGAAGTGCGCTAAAAGGGGGCATCAACCTGATAATGCTGTCTTCGGGCTGCACTTTCTGGCCCTCTGTTGGCAGTCTGTGGATATCTATAAATCCTAGGATAATCCTAATTAATGCGAGCGGCAGTTCAAATGAATAGCATGCGTGGGGGTTATCTGAATAGAGGTATAATCCTTGTCTAAGCTTGTATCGGGCGACGGGCAGGAACATGGCCAATCTCTACCTCGGTACATGTACATGTACTCGATAAGGTGAGATTACGATGCCTATAATCAAGCCCATTATACATCATTGGCGTGGATTGCGGAAACTCTACTATTAGAAAGCCCTAAGTTCCAGACAGGTAATTAGATACAAGGACTTGAGGTGCATTTCGATACATTTGAAGACAACATGGTTATAACTTAGGATGGGGAGTTTAGTTAATACTTGTTTAATAAGATTTTCAAAAAATCATAACTTCAGTTATCCAATACGGGTAAGGGTATAGGGGATCAGTACCTAGGTATTTGGGATATAGTCACCTCGGAAGTTACCTACTGAATGTGGTATACCTACTGGATGTGGTAAGAGACTCGCGTGGGCTCAGGCTTTATATTCTAGTTGCCAAATCTTGGTGGCGTAACGATACTAGCACTTTTAATCAATTCTGGGAGTGCTGTCTAGCTTCGTATAGAAAGTTGTTCTTACCACAAGCTATTTCTCCGTTGTACCTTGCGTGGCATTAGAGATAGTATACCGACCTTCCTTTCTCAAGAAGCATCACCTCCGATATGTAGAGTTGTTCGCTTCCACCGGCATCCCCTTCTTTATTGACGGACTTTGACGGACTTTGACTGGTCTTGCTCCAGTTATGGGCAGCCTTGTCGATCCGGAGGACGTAGGTAATTGATTAATTCACTGGTTGGTAGAATCTTCCAAGTTTCACGGACGGGGCTCGCATAAATTTATGCGGTGCCGATTTGTCTCTACGGGAGATCTGTCCAAGCCCCTTCTCACTTTCTCCTCTCAGCAACAATTATTTTTTCGCCATGGAATCCATAAAGGAGAATGACGGACGAGGATTTTCTTACCTGCGCAGTTGCCTATCATGTCGCGGTCGCAAAATCAAATGTGACCGTCAACAGCCATGCGCCAGCTGTGAACGCTTAGATACCCACTGTGCTTACCCCCCAGGACCGGGCCGTGCCCCCAAGCAACCCCGCGCTGCGCGAGACGCTCGACTTCTGGACCGTGTCTCCAGGCTAGAGAGCATCATTCGCCGGCTGGAGGAGGAGAACGACCGACTCCCTAGATCATCACTCGCCAACACCAATCATGCCTTCAGCCCGAATCAGCCAGTAGAGCAACTGGGACGTCTGGTGGTAGACGAAACGAGGAGTTGCTATATCAATAATATTCTCTGGGCACCTCTGGGGGATGAGATTGAAGAATTGCGAGACGCCTTGTGCGAGCCCACCTCGGAGGCGGAGGAGGGTAGCCTGACAGAGGATCTGACCCTAGAGAGGGTCATACCTCGTGGGCTGGGGACCAATGCCGCCATGATGGGCTTCGGCTCGTTAGCATCCTCACTGAAGACCTTCCATCCACTACTGTCGGTATCAGTGGCGCTGTTGGAGATCTTCAAGCAAAATGTATCTCCTCTGGTGCGAATATTCCATCTGCCTACATTGCTGCAGCTCTATTGGGACGCGGTGGCTTTGGTGGATACTGCCGAGAAGAATACTGAGGCTTTGTTGTTTTCGATTTATTATTCTGCGGTGATTAGCATGACCCCAGATCAATGCCTGACCATCCTAAGCATGGGGCGACCTCATGCTTTAAGAAGATATCGCTTTGCAGTAGAACAAGCGTTTGCGCGCGCGAACCTCCTGAACACGCAGAATCTAATTCTCCTACAGGCAGTTGTACTATATCTTACCGCACTGCGCAATGAAGACGACTCCCGCATCATATGGTCTCTCACGGCGCTGATCTACCATATTGCACAAGCAATGGGCCTACACCGTGATGGGGCTACCTTCAGTCTGCCGCCGCTGGAAACAGAACTCCGCCGTCGGCTATGGTGGCATATCTGCCTACTGGACAACCGCTCGTCTGAGTACCATGGCTGCCAGCCCATTTTGCAAGACGAATCCGCCTTCGACACGCGCATGCCCCTAAATATTAACGACAACGACCTTACCCCAGATATGCGCGAGCCACCACCCGAACGTGATGGCGCCACGGAAATGACCTTCTGCCTCATCCGCTGCCAGGCCATGCGCATCATGTGGAAAATCGGCTATATCCCGGCCAGCATGCTGAATAATGGCCTGCGCTATCACAGCCCGAACCACCAGCCAGCGGGCAACTCTCTCTCCGACCGTGAAGCACTGGCCCAGGAACTGCAGACCCGCCTAGAAACACAGTACCTATGTTGTTATGACCCCTCAGATCCCTTTCACGACGTTGCCGTCACCGTCACAAGACTGATCATCGCCCGCACCTGGCTGATCGTTTACTACCCACAGGATCAAACAGTACATAGACATCACAACGACCGTCTTTTCGACCTTTCGCTCCAGGTTCTCGAGCTCTCAAACTCCCTGATTGGGAACAAGGACATCCAACAATGGTCCTGGTACTACCAGACTCATTTCCAGTGGCATGCAACCGTCTTCTTCCTCTCTGAGATATGCCGTCGTCCACCATCACCTGAGTGCGATCGCGCCTGGGAATACGTCAACGCCGTCTATGACCGGTGGAACATGAAAGAAAAAGGCGAGCGGCAAGGTGCGCTCTGGAGACCGATCATGCGGCGGTTGATGGCAAAGGCGCGGTATGTAAGGGAGATTCAGAACGCTTCATCGGGGCGTGAACAGTCATGGAGGGCGCGTGCGACGCCTGGTAAAGCGTTGAAAGGGGGCGGCGACCGTTCGAATGCGGCGACAGAGCAGTTTGACTTTATTACCAGTGGCATGCCAAGTGTGTTTTCGTTGACCGGGATGGATTCGTTGATGGGTATGTTTCCCGATGAGGATATAGGGCAGCTGGGTTTACACCAGGGGATGATGGAGTATTCCGCGGATTTTGGCGATATCAAGTAGTCAATTTATGTTTCAATTCATAGGTCTTTCTTTATGCATATTTTCTAGTCTTAGCTTTAGGCTGAATCTAATCACAGGCCGAGACAACCAAAGATATCTATATAGATTGCGTAACAAGCGATTCTGTCGAGCTTTGAACCTCTCCTTGAAACCTTGAACAGCTCGGTTTTAGAACTGGCCCTTTGGAGTTAATGCAACGGCCTCCAGCACTGGCGCACCATAGAATCCCAAGGACCCTTGAAACGGCCAATCACCATCACTTAGGCTGGCGGTATCCGACGAGCCCTGCAGTATCCAGGTGATCTGGTTGACAAGAACAGCCGATGACTCACTCGATGGCTTGGTTCGCTCCCATCGCGGCATCGGGGGTCGTCTAGCATATGAATGTGTTTGTCCTGTAACAGCCGATCCCGGATAGGGTTATGCTGGCTTATGCGATGCCGACGGCCAACGCCACGGACTTCGCATGGATTTTCGGACCGGAGACACGCATTGACTTGGTATCTTGGTTGGTTCATGATGCTTCTATTTAACCCTCTCTATCCTTCTACCCTCCGAATGTAACCTGGACAGACATCCCTCTATCCTTTTCGCTTTAATTGTTGTCCCCTCACTCTGCGAATATGACTGAACAAGCCGTAGAAGCCGGCTCTCAGGTCACACTGAACGACCAGTTACCTCCCCCAGAGAAGGCCCCCGAGGAAGCTCCTGTCAATCCATGGCATCCGAGTCAGTATCCCGACGGAGGTTTCAAAGCCTGGGCAGTGACAGCAGGGGCGTTTAGCTCCTTATTCTGTAGCATTGGCTGGATCAATTGTGAGTCTTCTAGGTTTAGTTATGTCTTATCGGAGAGAGAAAGGGCGCAATTGACAATAACCAGGCATTGGTATCTTCCAAGACTACTATCAGGGCCACCAGCTGAAATCCTACTCATCCAGCACAATCTCCTGGATTGCCTCTCTTGAACTCTTCATCATGTTCGCCGGTGTAAGCAGGCCATACCAAACACCATCTCCCCAAAAAGAAAAACGAAGAAACCATAACTAACAAACAACCTCTAAATCAAGGGCCCAATCATTGGTCGCTTCTATGATAACTACGGTCCCCGCTACATCATCCTCACCGGCACTTTTTTCCACGTCTTCGGCTTAATGATGACCTCCCTTGCTGAAAAATATTACCAAATCATCCTCGCTCAGGGCATCTGTTCGGCCATTGGAACAAGCTGCCTTTTCTCACCAGCGACAAACTGCGTGATATCCTGGTTTCACAAAAAACGGGCATTGGCAGTCGGTATCGTTGCCAGCGGCTCGAGTCTTGGTGGAGTGATCTTCCCCATAATGATCAACCATCTTATCCATGAAGTCGGGTTTCCCTGGGCGATTCGCATATCCGCGTTCATGATTCTCGGTATGCTGATTTTCAGCAACTTAACCCTTGCTTCGCGACTTCCGCCCAGCCCTAAGGAGCTGAGACTTATACAGTACTTTGCCCCGCTGAGGGAAAGAACTTATCTGTTGACAACATTTGGGTCATTCTTGTTCTTTTTGGGGATGTTCCTCCCCATCAACTACATACAGTACCAGGCCATTCAATACGGAATGTCGGAGAATCTCGCTCAGTATCTCATCCCCATCCTCAACGCGGCAAGTCTCTTCGGTCGAATCCTCCCAGGCTGGATAGGAGATAAGGTTGGACAATACAACACGCAGATCGTGGCATGTGTGTTTTCCGGGACTATAGCGCTCGCGCTCTGGATCCCAGCTAAACAAAATGCGCCGCTGATTGTCTTTGCGGCACTTTATGGGCTTGGGTCAGGTGCTTTCGTCTCACTACTCCCTGTTATGATTGCCCAGATTTCGGATGTGCGAGAGATTGGCTTAAGAGTTGGGATGGCGTTCGCGATTATGTCTATTGCGGCGCTAGTGAGCAATCCAATCGGCGGAGTGCTGATAGATCATGCTCATGGCTCGTTTCGTGATTTGCAGATATTCTGTGGTGTTGTATTGCTTGGGGGAAGTGTTGGCTTTCTGCTGGCGAGGTTGTCGTTGGCGAAGAAGATTTCTGTCGTGGTTTAAGAGAAGGTTGTGATTGTAGAATATCGGATCTGTATTGATTATTACTAGTTCATGCGGCCGACGTGTACATTTCATTCCATTTGAACACACTTAGTTTCATCTAATTTCGATTCATTTGATTTGCATGTTGTTCACAACTCTTATCTTAAAACATGAAGGAATCAGTGATGCTGCCAAACCCTAGAGTCAAAAACTGGCGATCGTTCCTGGGCAAGGAGAATCAAAATATAGTACCAACTGACTGCACGACAGGCACCAGCGACATTGTATGGCCGAAAGAGACATATTTGTTCATAGTTTGCTCATGTTGCGACTATCTTACACATTATATATGGCACACTTACGTATCGAGCATATTATTTATTAGCGTATAAGATTCCTGAAGGAAGTTGCAATATATTTATTTTCCACCCTTGCCTGCAGGATTATTCTCGGGTTTGAAATCATGGGAATGTGTGCTGTGATTCTTATGATAGGTATATATTTAGGCTGGGTGTGCTGTAGATCTCAAGCTAAAGGGGCCAATTATAGTAGAACCTGGCTATACTATAATATATGGAAGGCCTCTGGGGGCATATTTAAGTTAATTAAGCTGTATCAAATATATCTTGGGTGGTTACTTATATGTTATATCCAGTTCTACTACAGTGTATTGAAATTTTGTTGATGGAGTTCCTGCTGGGTCTGATCTCAATTGAATGTTATAATAGATCTGGAGATACCTATCATCAACCTGACCCTTGAGTATGATCCCCTTTACCATTTCCAACCTTTTCGGTGGCATATTTCAGAATGCTGTCAGAAGCCACTCAGCCTGATCACTAGGTTTGAATCGGTAATCCGCCCATTGACCCTGCTGTTAGGCTTACTTTCCAGTCGATCCAAAAGTGGTGTATCTGGATTACTATTTATTATATTCTCGTTCCTCTTTCCAATATGCTTATGGGACGATTAAGTGGTTGATCTGTACATGGCTGTTGTTTCATAGCACTATGGACATTAGGGTATGTAGAAGTATAGCCATGCTTATATCTTACATTCCTCTTTCACCTGTGATGTTATAATACACATCCCATATTCCAAGATAACAATCAATCTTCCTTGCTCTGCTCGTCAACGATATCAGGAGGTTCATCCATCGCAAGTGACTCTGCCGCACTTCCAGCCAACATCAGCAAGCACGGCATCAACGCAAAAATCGCCGCCATAACTCCCAGTCCACCGAGAACAATCGCATTACTCTGCTCATACCATTCCATCCATATATTCCACCGCTTGTGCAAGACCGTCCACGCCGCAAACTCCCCAGCGAGCAAAAAGACAGCCCCCACCAAGCCAATGGACAATCGATAACTGGTCTGATAGGGGACCTTGTAGAGTCGCATTGTGTATTGTGCACAGACAAAGACGATGGCCGTGAAGAAGAATAGAATCGTGGCCTGTGTTTGGCGCTGAGTTAGGTCCAATGTAGGGTAGGCCAAGATTAGGCTGCTTCCTGCCAGAGGAAGACTGCAGATGAATGTGAGGCTTGAGTAGTGGAAAGCGCCGCGGATAACGTAGAAGGACAGTAGAATATCCCATATTATATCGAAAATGGCGTCAAGTGACATTTTGAAGTTGAAGATTTCTCGTTTGTATACTCTTTTCCCTTATGATATTCTTTTTCGGATACCTAGGTATGGAGACATCAAGGGAATGGAGGGAAAAGATATACAGCTGAAATAGTCAAGGTTTACATGTCACGCAACTTATGGTGCTAGACATCATACCATTTGGATCGGATGACGACAATACTTCCAAGATTCCTCTTGACCTCGGAAACCATTCCCAACAATATTCAGCTGACTAATACAACCAGAAATTCCTTCCCCGGATCATTTCGGCGATGATGCCGTTGGTGGTGATATTTTTAGGCCGTTTCCGGGGTCTCTCCACTACCTATGTACATACCTAGCGTATGTAACTCACAATTGGAGGAGTTCATAGGAATATCCAACTTCTACAGTATTTACAATAATAATCCAGAGGAGATAAGTAAATGATTATTCGCTACCTAAATGGGGGTTTTAGAAGCACGCTTCTGCTAGACGTACACTCTCCAATACCTGACCCTTGATCACACTAACCAAGAAATTCTCGCCATTATTTCCTACAGCATGCACAATAATATTATCTCCATACCCACAGTCGGCCTGACCGGGACCAGCTTCATCATAAGCGGCAAAGCTATCCTTTGACACTCCATCTCCAGCGTCCAGAAGCACTCGAAGCGCAGACTCTCGCGCATCGGAATACGAGGTAAACACCCCTTCTATATTGATATCCCGACTTTCTTCGTCTTCCAATCCGGACTTGATTTGCACAACATAATACAAATCTGCCGCGACTCTGCCGTCTTCATGATTGGGGAGAGGTTTGTTGATGGTGTTGGGGGTAGCAAGGACGCGAACACGGTATGTAGACCCGGCCGGAGCCACGGCATGGACAACTTGACCATTCACGTTTTCGCTATCTCCAATCTCGTATTTTTTGAACCATTCGAGTTCGTAGCCAGCGTCAAAGAGGCATTGATGTGCGGCTTTCTTTGCGGACTCCAATGAGACGTATGTGCCCGTGATGCGGAGTTTTTGGAATTTCGCATTGGGATCTTTTTGTAAATGGGATGTCACGAACAGGACGTGGTAGAGTTGGTCGGGAGTTGCCATTTTCCTCTCTTTGATGATTGCTCGAAAAGTTGTAATTATTTATCGTATAGATTAATTGTGTATAACCTGTTGCATAGAATTTGGGGAATCCACCCGGGGTCTTTCCGGGGTCTTATAAAGTATAGCTGTAATCTCGCCACTCGACGTGGCGTGATGCAAATGCAAGGTTCTGGATGCGTGTAAAGTCTATGATACAATGAATGCATACTCCTTCTAGCCGAGTCCGAAATATCACCGACGACTCTCACAATGATTGCAGTCAGGTACTACTCCAGCTTACGATCCTATAGTTCGGGGATACGGAGAGAGGGAGAAGCTAGTTATGGTTCGGCAATTAACTACATATTGGCACGAAATCACAAACAATCCGAAGGCATTAACTTTCTGATGGAGAGCACTTACATCACAGACAGTGCTCAGTATCCAGGTTATTTGCTGTAGCACATGATCATGCATATCCATTACTATCACGAATCACGGCCTCGTCAACAAAAGACGAACAAACGCCGGTCATTGCCAGAACGTTGTCGATATCATCAAAGACATTGCTAATCGCAGTACCCTTTTGTTACACTGTGCGACACCACATTGTGCTACCTCATTAATTGGAAGAAGACCCTTGTAGCAAGCTGAACAATTAATTGGTGGAAAGAGCAAGAGTTCACTCTTGACTGCGGAACTAGCCGGGCATACGTGCATATGGCTTTGATACTGGGTCTTGAAGTATGCCCGGTTAATAGCTAAGCTTCCACACCAGGTACCGAAACCGTCTGACCGAAGTACCATACAGCATCACAAAGGGCTGAATTATTATTCTGCAAAACCCGAATGTCTGGAATCCGGACGCTTGAAGTACTGTAATCGAGGTAGGTAGGATTTACTAGAACTCAATAAGGAGGGTTGACCTTCCTGGTGCTACAGCTTCCGGGGACTTGAGACAGGAACAGAGAGCATTCAACCATACCCAGCAATCTTTACAGGGGTGATTCTGATCCGATCCGCATGCTCCGAGGCAATCATTGAGCTCGGCCTACGAGGCTGAGGCGAAAGAGGGACAGCCGGCAGTGACTGGTCCAGCTGGGAGAATTTTGTGCCGCCGGATATTACCACTCCCCGCAGTCACAATTGCTGAGTTGCTGGTTTGAGAAGTCGGTTGCCGTGCAATTGGGCAAGCTCATTATCTCCTGGCCGAAGGCCAAAATGAGGAGAAGCGATTTTCGCCAGTTCATGGTGAGATTGGGTTGTGGTATCACACCTCTATGTATTGATATAGATTGATTATAGCCGGGTTCCAAGGTTATGAAATCTTTATAGTTGCCATGCTTTACGAGCGTCTAAACGTGAACTCGTCATTTTCAATTCGGCACCCAACGATCCGGGGCCATAATTGAATAACGGTCACTATTTTATACGGTAGTTATGGGTTGTAGATCGATGAGTTTTCATAGTCCCAATATACGAATGAGATTTCGTACCAGAAAATAATCCAACACTTGTAAATCGAATATAATAAAGCTTGCCTTGCTGAGAAAGAACCAAATCTCATCCTGATAGGTCAGATCTGTATATCCTTCAATATCACACCTGCGTGACAAACACGGACCACGGAAACATCATCTGGATCATTCCTAAACTTACAGATCGATCCCTGGATCGCCTCTGGACAGGATGTCAATGACTCATACGGCGATTGACTCCATATACAGCCCCAGACATCAGGTGTTGTCTGGATCACATGTGTTATTCAACAACCCAGACCCCGAATAGCTCGCATGCAATTACCGAAAAGCCTCTTCTTTGAAACAGCATAAGCTCCGATATCACACGACATTCATCCAATCGAGATGTGGCTTTTATTATATTAATAGGTCAGGGATCTCGATGATTAGCGCGATTTCTCCGATCTCAATATAGTCAAAACAAAAAACAAACCGACAACCAACTATAATGGAACGTTCAAATTATCAATATCTCTCACCTGGGTCGCAGGCGTCTCGTCGCATCATCGAAGAGTCATCCTATGATACAACCCCGGAAATCTCCTCGGGCGAACAGACTCCCATCTGCGGGCAATGCACACACAAAAAGCACGATTTATGCAAACGCTCAAACATTGCATCCCTCGACAAAAAGTTGGATAAGATTGCCAACCCGCCAAAATCAAAGCTGCCCGAGGGATCAATTCGGGAGAAAGGAACAATGACCAAACCGACGAGCCAGACTCGAGAACATCATGCAAAGATTGCGCAGCTTAAAAGCTAGCAGTGAGTAATAGCATTATTAAGTTCTTCTGCAGGTTTTTACCCGTGGTAATTGACTCTGACTTCGTCCGTAGAAATTGTGTTTGTTACACAGAAAGGTGGCGGAAGAATGAGGGAATGAAGGTTATGACTTTTCCACGGATCATACGATTCTCAGATCACGCAAATAGCGCGTGATCAACGTATTTTAGATAAAAAGCATAGTAATTGACAGCTCAATTCATTGTAAACAAACCCCGAGACTTATATCCGTCCTTTTCATAATGCCAAACGAAAGTCCTCTTAGGATTGTTGTAGTTGGCGGCGCAGCTGCTGGCATGGCCGCCGCAGTCCGTTGCCGCCGACTTGATGAACGTGCAATTATCACAGTCATCGAGAAAGGGCCATACGCGAGCCATGCCAACTCCGGAGTTCCGAATGTGCTGGATAGTGTGATCGAGGGAGATACGGCGTTGATTCCGCAAACTCCTGCTGGGTTAAAGGCTCGGTTCAACTTGGAATTACGGATCAACACGGAATTGATTAGTATCTCCAAAAAAGAGAGGACAATTTTGCTCAAGTCACTAGACTCGGAAGAGAAAGTATACCATCTTTCATATGATAAATTGATTCTGGCTATAGGCGCAGATCCCGCCCTACCAGATATTCAGGGAATCAAGGATGCACACAACTTCTTCACCTTGCGCAAGCAAAAGGATCTACAAGCAATCAAAACCTATATCTCGAAGAATGAGAGTCGGCGAGCGACCGTAATCGGCGCCGGGTTCATTGGACTGAGAGCGGCGGAAAGTCTGTTACGATTAGGTCTGCAAGTGACTCTTATTGAGGCGAGTGACCAGATCCATCCGGCATTCGACAAGGACATTGCGTACTACCTGCAGACCGAATTGAGTTCGAATAAAGTGCACTTATACCTCGGGACAACAGTACAAAAACTCGTGATGGTTGACGCGGATGATGATCGCCCTCATCTTCAGTTGGACGATGGGTCTGTTGTAGCCACTGATCTGGTCGTTGCTGCTATTGGCCTCAATCCGAGAGTCAGCATTAGTCGTGCTGCGGGGTTGGTTGTCAAACGAGGCGTCACTGTTAATACTTTTATGCAAACTAGTGATCCGGATATCTATGCAGTAGGGGATATGGTTGAAACGGAGAATCGCCTCGCACACAGCCCGGGAATCTTAGCCCTTGGAGGACCAGGGAGTCGACAAGGACGACTGGCTGCGAACCACATCTATGGACAAGCCAGTGCATATGCAGGAAACGTGGGAACCTTCATTTCCAAAGTCTTCAACCTCACCGTCGCAATGACAGGAATGTCTGTGAAAGCCCTTCGGAACATCGGATACAATCCGCAATGGGTGACCGTCCATACGCCAGATCATGAAGGCTATTACCCCGCCTCAAGCCTGCTTACGCTGCGCATCATTTTTGAACCGTACACGGGACGTTTACTTGGGGCTCAAGCTGTCGGCAAGTACGGTGTCGATAAGCGGATTGACGTGTTATCAACTGCACTTCAGGCTGGCATGTCCGTGTTTGACCTAGAACAACTCGAACTTTCCTATGCGCCGCAGTACGGTACTGCGAGGGATCCCGTGAATGTAGCTGGGTGTGCCGCCGGTAACATTATACGACAAGAAGTTCGTACTCTGCATCCGAATGAGCTCGTCAGTCATACATCAGAATGGCAGATCATCGACGTCCGCACAGCAGAGAAGCATACTCATGGCCATATTCCGTCTTCACGAAATATTCCCCTGGATACGCTACGAGAAAAGCTGGATAGCATTGACAAAGAGCGTCCGGTCCTAGTCTACTCCCGAGTAGGTTACCATGGATATATTGCTCATCGCATATTGAAACAGCTTGGATATGAAGTCGCTAATCTCGATGGCGGATGGAAACTGTGGGTGTCGGGGGGTTATCAGACGTCTTAAACATGTTACGTTGACTTTGTAGCCCTAAATATGTATCCTGCAAGACGACATTGTGTCACAATACGTAGCTAAATCGAGCACTTAATTTTACCTTTTAGACATGCTGTAATATGGAGAGAAGCATAATCAATCATTGATATAACTGAGCAATGCTGATCAAGTGCTTGTTATAAGAAGCTTCTCACTAGCTGGTGCAGGTAGGTGATTAGATACGTAGGCTTTAGGGTTAGGGTTTGTGATTGTTGTGCCCTAATTACGGAGCATGAGCTTGAGCTATCTCTATCTACACTTTATTACTCGACCTTCTTACGAGTTCTAGCCCCTTTTTCTCTCTGGGAGAAGATGAGAACACCTGACATCTTTCAGAAGCCGATACAATATAGAGATCATTTTAATATAACACCATGTATCGTGAGTTGCTATCGCTATTATTCATTTAACGCAGCTAATACAATACCAGAATTCTATATGTATCTTTATTGTATCTGGCTGGGTTGGAGAGGCATTTCTCAACCTATTCAAGCCTAGGCTCACGATGTAAGCCATGGCCCTGTTGCAAAAGACCAATATATCTCGAGACAAATTCTGTAACTGATTATGGATTTAGCGCATTGGGATGCATTGGAAATCATCTTTATGTTGGAGGATTAGTAATTTGACCGTATGGGACTCCAGTGGTTCCCTTGCTTCTCCGGTGTTGCTCTGGGATTGACTGCAGTCTTCCTTTGGATGGGAGCTGGCTATATCACTTTAACATGCCCGGAAGAGAAGGGCAAAGGCAAAGTAGGATTAATCCTCACCACAATGGTGTTCTTTGCCTGCTAATTCTCCCCAAGTACATTGCCATCCAATGGGCACTGGTCTCACTTGGAGGTGCCGTAGGAGCGGCTATTGCTTTCGGTCTCTCCGTCAATGATACCACATCAACTGGGGTATCCAATGCTGTGTATATTTGCAAATATGAGACCGAGAAGAAAAGACGAGCACTGGGTCCATCCATCCATTTGTTGACGTTTGCATGTTAGAAGGAGATGCTAAGAGGATGAGTAGACTAACTATATGTCACTAAGTGGGTCAAGGAATGCGGGCCAGGGCTGCAGGGCAGCCTGGGCAGGGTATTAACCCCACTTGGTGGACTTTGTTCGCTTGTTCGACTCGCAATGGCATTCACCGATGAAAACGATTCTTTCTCCAACTCTTCGCGTCCTAAAGCCACCTTCCGCGTTGAACCTCGAGCATACTGTTTTGAAAGGCAGAGTGTGCGGAATATGGCCACGCAGACGCAGACGCAGACTTTTGAACTTTACAACAGTGCAGATGTGACTGACAGTATGCTGGATGAAGCTTCTAAACTGTTCAGCGAGAATTATGGCATTTGGGGCTTCGACGCTACTAAATCAGTCCCTTCTGCGAAACCAGGTAGGTTTGTTTGCACATCTTCTTTATTAACGTGCTAACCCTTGAAGGTGAGAATGTGAGACTTAGCAAGAAAAGGCTACAAGACCAGTGTCTCCCCCGCGAAGCCGATTGCTCATACGTTAGAGTCGTTGTCGATGGTCATTTAGCAGGGAATGCGTTCGCGTGTCGTTGGATATGGAACAATAAACGCATTTGTTGGGTGACTCAGTTGGTCGTTCATCGCGACTATCGGGAGCGTGGACTTGCAGTTGGTCTATTGAATCAGCTCAGGCAAGACCAGGACGATTACTATGGCATAATGAGCTCTCATCCTGCTGCGTGTTTGGCAGCTGCGAAGGCGTTCAGCAGTAAGACACACCTTACAATCTGTGTACTGTGTATGTTCCTGCGTCCTAACCAGCGAAGGTAGGTATCACTGCGGTGGGCTATGACGTCATTCGCAAATTTGCGGAGCCTATGATGAAGGAGTCACCGATAGATTACATTAGAGACGCTCCACCAGCCGGGAGTATTCGAGCCAGAAGATAATAGCGGCCTTATTTCAGCTGTCCGTACCAATTTTTTTGTCGATCATACAGAACCACTCGAAGCACTCGCATGGGTCCGAGAAGAGCTGCGATGGCCGCTTGGTGATTTATTTGACGGCCTCGAGTACCTTCTCGTCCTTAAAGGCAAGAGACGCCGTCGGTCACGATCTCGAACAAGGCCTGAGTATCAGCAGGCCTGATCTATTATTTCGAGCATCTATTCAATTGGGATATCGGCCAACTATGCTAGACTCCAACGAGAATAGCAGCCTTTCCAACCAGAATCGCTATGCTCCCAACGAGAAGTTACAACTCTTTTATGATGACTCGTCGCAAGCGCCCAATACCTAGGTAATGCCCCAAGCCCGTAATCAAAGAGGGAAGTACCACTGGATCAGGAGACTGCCCTGAAGAGAGCTTCCACATGGGTAAGGTGGATTAGGACAACACGCGCATACATGAAGCCTCTAGCCTAGTGGTTGATAGGAACAAGACAGAAATATCTAGTGGATTTACGTTCCTTACGTCAATTACCGTCACATTGACGTAAGCTCCAGTTTTGTTCTCTTTACTTTTTTTCTTGAGGCTATCTCAAGCTGCCGTTTTGTAGCGGTTTACTATACATACATGTACTACATAGTATGTAGCCCGGTTTTCGATGCAGCGCGACGAAATAACACATCCATCCTCAACGTGGAGGAACCTCATCGTGATCTCATAGCTTTACTTCAAGACACAAAAAACAATAATAAGTTACTAGTGAAAAAGAAATTGCCTGCCCATCTCTCTCTACGTCACAACATCATCAACCTGCATACACAGGTAGTTAGCTACCATGCATGTAACATTAAATAAGCAACAGTGGAAATCGCGATGGATATTATTTTGTTTGCTTGCTGCGATGCCATTTCCCCCACGGGTGATGACCAATTTTTACTCAGTAACTACAGTGTCTTGGAGAAATGAGTTTATCAGGTGGGGCTCATAATAGCCCAGACGACAACGTCAACCATGACCGTGACCGTGACACGGAGGATCAAGTTAGCGAGGATGTCTGCCGCAAAAGACTACCCTGGGGCAAATGGATCGAAATGCGCATGGACTGGTCATGGTTCACATGCACTCAATCTACCGGCGGTATTGCTATTGTGCTTGCTGAATGCCCCAAGCAGTTTGACGGTTTGCAGACGATCGGTACCATCGTATTCATACTCAACATTGTCTTATGGCTCATATTTTCGTCGGCCATGGTCATACGTTGGGCTACGTACCCAAGGACGTTCCGGAAATGCTTCACTGAGGCTCCTGAATGTTATTTCTACGGCTCATTCTGGCTGAGCATTGCAACAATGATCGTATGCATGCAACGCTTTGGTGAGCCTCATGTTGGAGAATGGCTTCTTGTGGTAATTAGGGTACTATTTTGGATATATGCAGCCGTAACCTTTCTCAATGCCACGGTGCACCTAGCCATTATTTGCAGACATACGCCCATCGTCGCTATAGAGATGAACCCTGCATGGTTTCTCATCATCTTTAATGTCATGCTTACAGGCACCATTGCCGCGTCCATAGCGATGACACAGCCGCCCTCTCAGAGAATGCCTATCATTGTTGCTGGAGTTGGATACCAAGGCCTAGGCTGGGTTGGTTCTGTTTTCTTCCTAGTTTGGTTCATTGCGCACTTGCTTGAGAAGGGCTGGCCGGAGCCTTCTCACAGGCCTGGCCTGTTCATGACTGTTGGATCTGCCGGTTACACAATTGTTGCACTGATTGGCGCAGCGCGTGCAATACCTGATGGCTATACATATTTCGCAACACATCCAACGGCCAAGGAGGTCCTCCAGATTGTCGCAACGTGGGTAGGAGTCTTTTTGTGGGTCTTGACGTTGTGGTTGTTTGGTCTCGCGCTGTCCGTCTGCTTAGCTGAAATTATCCAGCGAAGGAATGGAAAGTGGGTGATGCCAATGAAATTTAACAACACTTGGTGGAGTAGGTCTTCCGATTCTTCCATGGCATTGCTGTGCTTATCGCTGACGTTAAACCCACGTATAGGCTTTATCTTCCCTAATGTGGGCTTCACACTAGCAACGGCATACTTGGGACAAGAGCTAGAGAGTAACGCTGTACTTTGGGTTTCAGTCGCTATGGTCCTTGTCCTTGTTGCTTTTTGGCTATTCGATCTTTGCCTGATGGCTAAAACAATAGTCGAGTCCCTCTTCTATGACTCGCGGACGAAGCTTACTTAACTTGGAATACGATGAAGCACTTTTGTGTGTCTACCTAGGTATTCTACGCGAGACTCATACCTTACTGAGACTACAAAGGTACTGCCCTAGCTGAATTAAGCTTTAAAGAGGAAGATGGGACGGCATATATCCGAAAGACTTGCCTACCAACGACTGTCTCGTATAACCAAATTCAAACAAGGATTTAGCAAACCATGTATCTACTATTCTGATTTACTTATACCATCTCCTCTGCCTCGGTGTTACTAAAATCTTTGGAATACGTAGGTAGTAAAACATAAAAAAGCTGACCCTTGTGCAAATTTATGACGGGTAGAACTATGCATATCGCCGAAATTCCAACCCTATGTCTTTAGCACCTAGTTTACTAGAATCTTTTGTTCGGAGTTGTACTTTTCATTCATCATTTGTTAAAAACCTCTTGCTGTGCTACCTGTACTTGTTGGGAATTTTCAAATTATCGAATCTCGAATCTCAGCAAGCCAACGTCCCGATCTGGTGGAAGTATAATACTTATATTGGCTATGAAGGCAACTGTTCTAGACGGCCAGAGTGAGCTAGACTTCTTCAACACAACCCTTGTTCGGGTAATTATATCCCGAGACCAGTCATAAAACTCAGTAGGTCGGTCATGCCTATTTACCTAGGTAGGCACGGAAGAAAAGAATGTTTGCGCAGCAGTTGTTGCTGAACAACGCTTCCAGATTGAATAATCACCACCTGCATCCGTGGACATGCAATAGTAGCTTCTAAAAATAAAACATCTTTCCTCCTTTCTCTAACGGTTGTAGAAACATAGCTAATCTTATGTTAGGTGCCCGCTGCCTGTCGTAGTGAATATTTCGAACTACCAACATGGAACCCTCGGATTTATAACCTCTTTTTGAGCAAGGAAAAAGAATTGGGTCCTTTCTCATATGCCCGTGAACGTTTAATGCTGAGAATGGGTATCTAGCATGAGAAATAGTGGACAAGGAGGATGAGTAGTGCAGAACGAAGTATACAGTCCAAGTGGTCAGGAAGATATAGTTGGCAGAGACAACTAGAGCGAAACAACATTCATTTCCAGAGGATTATGTGTCGATTCGCTCCGTGGCTTTCTGATATTCGACGTGATCTATTGTGTAAGGGACCTCGATTCTTAATGACCTGATTGGGGCCAAAGATTGGCTCATTCTTGAGCCATGGGTCAATGTAGCCATCAACCACATCCTTCAGTTCATCTCTCCCTTGGATGAAAAGTTTAAAACAACATTACAGGGGCAATAGTGTGACTTCCGGGATGCTAGGCAAGTCGGCCAACCATATAAGTGCTGCAATGATTTCAATTTCGGCGACAAAAAGAATATTATCGTCATCTCTGTAAGAGAATGCCATAGAAACCACCATGTGGGTCTTATCTCTTGCGGCCCAAGTCTTTTCAGGTCGCGTTCGGTGCATAGTGGCCATCCAAATTTTGAGGGACGAATCCGCGGAGGGCTATAAATGTAACGGCGAAATATTAACCAGTAAGTCACCAAAAAGAGACCAATGGGGCTTTTGGTAATGCTCATTACGTCTGATATTCAGCTGACAATATCACTGCAATCAGGTTGGTTTTCATAAATCCGAAGCTCCTTATTTCTTTCCATGTTGTCAAGTCATGAAGACGAATTGAATCTTTGTTGGCGGAACTTTCCCATGCTCTATTGTGTGGTATACCGGAAAAGGCGAAGCAAATACCGTGCATAACTCCCCAGCGTTGTGATAATTGGCACTGGGATACCTGAACTTCCCTCCGCCCTTTGGGACATACCATTCAACGATACGGGCATGATATTCCTTTGCGGAGTCTGTACTCAAATACGGTGTAATCACTTCGAACGTCTCCCAATCCATTGGCAAAAGAAAAGATATGGACACAAAGCTTGGCAGTAGCTCTTGTCTTCCAGGTTGGGTTCTCAAACGTGATACCATAACCCCTGAAGAGCTTTGGGTCGAATATGTGGGATGCTTCTCTGAGAGCCTCAAGATTGGTCAGGACATCCAAGAGGAAGGTGGGAAATGTGTCTCCTATCTGGCAAGCCAAGCCAACTTGTTGGGCGCTGTGGTCTGTGTGTTTTACTGCCCGGGGCAGTTCTCTGGAGAGTGGACATTGATATTGGGCGAAGAAAACGAAGAAAAATGTAGTAGTGGAATATTGAGCACCAAGCCACCAAAAAGGGTCTCCTTCATGGACTTTCGGTAATGTACAATTTCTGTAATCCTTGGCAGAATCCATGAATGAGGAGGAGAATGCTGCGGCGCGGAAGATATTTGCAGAGAGGGAAACAAAACGAAAGAGCTTGGAGGAGAAATACATGCAGGAGGGGAAAATATGACGGTGGAGGTTAATTTTACCACATTGCTCATGCCTCAGTGTTGGTTCATCACTCGCTAGATGACAGGCAGTCCAACGGTCCTTCTACGCTGAACACGCGTACAGCCTGGTTACTATTGAATCTATTCAGTAGTAAAGGCTAAGAGCATTGATAAAATACAGGATCAAGAGAGAACGCCACCTAGTGCCGGCTTATATGTGCGGCCTCGCTTACACGGTGCCATATTGGGTAAATATGGCGGTGCCGTGTAAGGGACTGCGATATACCAACACTCAGGTTTCAAACTTGCCAGCTTGACCAGGTAAATTTGTTCCTAGAATCAGATTAGGATGCGGTGTACGCTGAGTCTCCTTCTGACAGATGTGAATTCAGGGAGATTGAATACTGGCTCGCATTGAAACAAAATAAAACTAGCTAGCTACCTTCATTCTTGGATTGAAATTTTAAGCTGCTTGCAATACACACATGTCCAAATGGCCAATTTTGCCTCCGCATAGCCTCTTAATGAGTGCTTTAGAATAACTCACGCCCCTTTCTGATAACCTCACCGAATGCCCTTCCAAATTCCTTTCCCAAGAGATGTGATAGCAAAACCCACCGAGTCCATCGACCCATGGAGCCAGAAAAGCCCCGACCGCGAACTATGACTTTGAATCTGCATTCAAAAGCCCTCTGGAAGAACATAGTTGTCCTGATTTTCATCATGTTCGATGAAATCAGAATCGTCAGCGGCAAACTCGGCCCCTCCGTATGAATCACGCAGTCCATCATTGTCATCAGTACCATTTCCCTTCTTTGCAGCCACGCTGCGGCGCTGAGCTGGCTTCTTAGGAGGCTTAGAGGGCGTCTGCTCTTCTATTTCAGCCATATCCGCGATTTCGTCATCTTGCTCAGTTTTGACACGGCTGCCACGAATGGGGTTTGTCAGGCGCTCTGCGGTATCCTCAATGGTATCACGCTTGCGTTTTCGCTTTCCAGTTCCGGATGCCGTGGTGCTACTGGACTGCGGAGCCCTAACACGAGGGGTTTGAGGGACAGACGATCCGTCTTCTTCGGTTCCCCGTGGCGCTTTTTTCAATCCGCTGGCCTTTACTTCATCATTCAAAGTCTTGGACAACTCGCGAACATAGCTTATCCGGTGTCCAATGGCACGGACAGTAGCACCACGTCCATATGCAAGTGCTATAGCGTTCAGGTCGACCTTACAAATGTAAGATACAATGTCAGCCCAGGAATTCAAGAACTGGAGACAGGGCTTTGGAGTAGTTATCTATATACATAAGTACTCACTTTGATAGTCTGAGTGGCCAGAATGGCAGCCGCCAGGCGAAGATCGGCATCACTGGCTTTCCAGTTCACCATGTTGAGCAACCAAATCGCAATTTGCTTAGGAGCTTGTGTCACTCTGCTTTGAGGCACTGGAAAAAAAAGTTAGTTATGATACTTAAAGTTGTTTAAGAACCGTAGTCTTACCGCAAATGATGGGAAGTGAGCTTGTTCCTTAGCCACAGAAAGAGAGCGGACGATTTTCTGAGCTGAAGCCTTCAAAATGCGAGTCAGAGATGACAGTCTTGTTGACTACTTTTTGATATGACTGTGTGTGCCAAGTGAGCTTTCGAGGAATAAGCCTGCTAGCCAATGCTGAGATGCAGGAGGGCAGAGAAGAGAGAGAAAAATGAGTTGCAGGTGTATGAGGACGTGGGGTGTACCAGGGTAGAGGGGGGAGTGAGGATGGAGAGAACCAAAGGACTTTATGTCAGGCGATATCTCTGATTTTGACCGGAATTTCCCAGCCCCTTTATTCCCCAGCAATGGATGTCGCCGTCTCACGGATGGGGCTGTTTGTTAACAAAGGGGCATGAAGTCCGGACTCACTTAGGTCTCAACGAAATTTCTCTCGCCCAACTACCTAGGTAGTGTGCAGTAATCAGCTGCCAGGTGAGTGTGAAGTGCAGGACTGGGGCCAGAGGCTATGCACTTTTTTACTAGCTAATGGTGTATAACAGTCTTCAATCTGCTTTTTGTTGGGCTCAGCAATCAACAATCAGGGTAGGTTGTATTGTTGCTTTAATCCATGCTAAGTTCCTCCAAGCTCTTCCCTTTGCCTGGCTATTAAATCTGGTAGAATTTGTCTTCCAATTTTGGACTTTCTTTGCCAGGTATTATCTATGCTTTTCAGCTCTCTGCCTGATGCCCTCTATACTATATTTCGTCGCTTATCATATAGATTCTCATACCTAATTTATGCCATTTATCTTGTTCAAGAAGGCTTTTGTAGTCAGAAATTAGACCCAATTAAGCTTTTGTTGTGTAAAATAAGTACATCATAGTCAATGTCCTTCGGCTGCATAAGGCGGAATAGAAAAGAAAAGAGAAGAGAAGCAATGATATTGTTTGTATGCATCAAACGCTTGACTTTCCATTGCATTCTTTTAAAGCGCCCTAATTGGTTTCGTCGTTGTCGTCGGCAGAAATAAGATCGAGCTTGCGCTTCTTAGTTTTCACCTTTTTCTCCCCAGTAGCAGTGCCAGTTGTCTCCACCAGCCAGCCATGAAAACGGTCAAATGAGGGCCTCGTATGGTACCATACAACATTTTTTTGCGACGGTGGATAAGTGCTGCTCTCTCATATTTCACTCTCTGAATGTCATGTTTTGGATTTCTCCTGCTTGGTTGGACAAAGGGTGGCCATGGATTTTTATTCTAGAGTATGGAATCCTCTATTTAGTTTGTCTCAAACACTACCCACTTAGGTAGTTAATCAAGTTGTCCTCAAAATTTCTTTCTACATAGGTGTGAGTCCCCCAAAGTGTTGGGGCTAGATTATCTATCATCTCCAGCAGCAGGGTCAACATAGTTACGTAGAGGCTGTTAATACCTAGATAGGAAACCATGGCAGCCATAGCACTTATATTCTCCAGTCTCCATATACCTAGGTACCATACATGGCTTGCAAAATGTTGCATAGAAACAATCAATGCTGGTTATAGTTTCTTCTGGATAAGTCGTCAGTTCTGTTTGTACTGTATGATAAACCCAGCCACCTCATTTTATTTCTTTGCGTTTATTCTGTAGGAATATATCTATATTCTTTACACACAGTTGTTCCAACGTAAGATGGAATATAATAGTTATGTAAATTTCCAGTGGTTGTATCCTCTTATGTCAAAGTTAGGGCAATATATGGCACGTGACCTTTTTGCAGATTATAGAATATGGTCTCAGTCACTATCTATTTCTCAACTTCTTTCTAGTGCTCATACCATGTGGATGGTATCTTGAAGTATTACAGTTTTACAACACCAAATCAACAATGGATTTGTACTACAAAGCTGTTGAGTTCTAGATTCGTAGCTTAACAAGACCCAAAACTTCCGACACCTATAAGTAGGGACATTTCTTCTGGCTCAATCCCCAATTTCCTCGCATATAAAGCAATCGGTTTAACAACCACATTTAATATCTAGTCAAGCCAAGTATCAAATGTCGTTGCGAATAGCTTCGAAGCACGGTGAGCACGTGATTTTGCATCGGCAATGCCAAGCATTTTTGGTCGTGATAGACGGTCAGGTAAATCCCAGGTCGAGAGTACTTTTTTCGCGATATATTGGAACGTATTTGCCACTTCATACGATCGGTGCAGGTCTACATAAACGTGGGTCGCGTGCGAATCACACATACATTCCTCTTGTTGACAATTGTTTTGCCATAGAACTATATCTAGTCGTGTTGAATAAAATAGAGGCATTTATAGCTCCTCAAATCTCCTCAGGTCCATCTCCTTTTCCAAGAGGGGTATGACATAGGGATCAAAGGTCTTCCAGTACGGATTCCCCAGGTGATATTTCTGCGAACCCTCGTTCAGGTAGCGCTCGACGATGGTGAAATCTTGCTTATCATGGACCGACTGCATGACGAACCACGAGAGGGTTTCGTGGTCTTTCGAGTACACGGCCGAGGCCTCGAGGAGCTTCGCGTGCAGCTTGGAAATGGATTCCTCGTCGGGCTTGGCCCGTAGGTCTGGTCTGATTAATTAGTAGGTGATATTGGACGGTGAGTTGGTAACTTACGGACGACGATGGTATAAACCATGGTTATTATTTTGAGGGCATGTAGTTCAGAATGTCCTGCAGTGTGTGTTGTGCAGTGATAGTGACAGTCATAGTGGATGCGGAAGAACGAGGATAGATGCGGACTCCACCGTGGCGGACGCTCGGTGAGCGCAGTAAGTAACTGGCCAGTCAAAGCTCCTTTTAAATTTCGCTTTTCAGTGATCTCATCTACAACTATTCAGAATTATGCCAATCGAAAGCAAAGAAATGCACACCAGCCACTGTGTTTGGTGTACCTAGGTAGTGATCGGAGTCAAGACAACCTTGGGAAAGCGGAAGCTATACATATACTGGCAGATGGCCTTCACTACGCCAGTCGATGGCTAGGACTCAACAACGAGGCAGATTGAAGTTTTGTCACGGAGCCACAGGGAAGTCTGTCTACTGCAGTCTCTAGGGAAAAAGGAGAGATAGTGCTAAAGTAAGTATAGGAAACGGCAAAGAGTCGATATCACCACAAGGAGAATCTCCCCGGCAGCCTTTCCCTGAAGATAGCGGACACAATTCTTCTTATGTTTGTTTACAATCAGTCCAAATAGGCAAAAACGTGAAGGAGGAAGCAAAGACATGAATCGACAGGCATAACCTGGCCTGAGAGACTAGATTTCGAGTCTAGCGCATTACTACCACTCTGGCTCTCTGCCTGTTGATCTGGTGGGCAGAAAATTAGACCAAACTCGTTAAAACTCCTGGAATCTCACCCTGTACATACAACCGTCACTATCAAAAAGCTTATACGCTCAGTTTGAGGTCAACTGCAGAGGATCGAGATGAACGTCCAATTCTGACAATCATGGGCGGATGGGGGCATATTGATGGCCGTGGATCCAGTCTCTTCCAACAGAGTCAGCCGACCTTGAGTAAGACATTTATGATTTAACTAATACAAGCGTGCAAAAGGGCAGTTATGAAAAGTTGCTCCTTCGGTTCTTTGCCAAAGGTAACCCGAGGCATAGATTTCCATATCGACAACGACAAGGACACAGTTCGTATAGGCATGCAAGCTTTAGACTGTTTCCGCTGCCAGCTTCATTTGACGAGAGCGGGCGTCAAAGGAAAGCGGGGTTGTCACACATCGCGACAGCGGGTGTGGGGAGGAGGATTCAATATCTTCCAGGGATGAGTGCCTTATCGAGCCAATCGGCGTGTTTGAAGCCTCTTACTGAGGCACTAGAGTTAGCTTGGCTGGCGCTAAACATGCCACTGGCCGGGCTGGGTTCAACTTGGTTGAAGCTGGCGAGAGAGCAGCGAGGGAAACTTCTTTTTTACTTTGTTTACTTCGTCGCCCAGCGTTTTAGTGCCCGCTCGGCCTCAGGCAGTCAGGCTCCAAGGCGGGCGCCAAGACAGCGCTGGCCAGTAAGATTTTGGAGATTTTATCATTTTGGAGACTCCAAAACTAAGCGTGAATAGCAAGAAAATAACAATCAATAAATTGCTGCACAGCCCCCGCTTTGCTTGATGGCGAAAAATATAGCATCGCTGGGCACTGGGCAGGGTTGGCATACGCAGCTGTAGTCTGTAGTCATAAATATTAAATAAGCAGTCAGTCATATTCATACCATCATTCATATCGTGCTGTCTCTCTCCCTCGCTCTGTTCTGTTCTGCTCCTCTCAGCATGTCCAAGACAAGACCAAACAAACAGTTGAAAAGCAAGAACTTCTTATTTACTCAATAACCACCGTACGTATTTCACGACTTAGTTCCCAGTTTCACAGTTACTCCGCCTCGTTACTGGAGTCGTTGAAGTCATTGGACCCATCTGCCACCGTCGGCGATAATGTACAGTAGTGCGTCTCTCTTCCCTCTCCTCTTCCCTCCCTCTCTTTCGCCCTTCTGTCTTTCCTCCCCAAACGTCTGTAAACCATAAACAATAGTCGGCAAAGCTGAGAGCAATCATGCCGCTGACCGAAGAATATCTAGAGCGGCCGCAGCAGGGCATATCGGCCATGTGGGGGCGCTACCTGGAGAGCGGAGAGTACGCCGACTTCCTCGTCTCGTGCGGCGACCGCGAGTTCCATGTCCACCGTCTGGTGATCTGTCCGCGGTCGAGCTACTTTCGTGTGATGTGCAAGGAGCAATTCAAGGAGGGCATCACTCAGCGCCTGGACCTAGTCGACGAGGACCCGGATGTGTTCCAGGCCGTGCTGACATTCCTGTACACCGGCATCTACGAGACCGACAAGATCTCGGGCTGCGAAGAAACCGGTCAGTAGGCCTACCTTCATTATGAGATGAATTCAATTCTGTGTCTCTAACACGGTCCAATAGACAACACACTCGCGGAGGGCAGCTGTGGCTCATCCGACGACTCCGAAAATGACGAGACAAACCAGCGCCAGGGCCGGCCCGCGACCACGGAAGACATCCTCGCCCACATCCAGATGTACGCGAGTGGCGACAAATTCGATATCCGCGATTTGAAGGAGGTTTCATCCAAGATGTTCCGCAACCATCTGAACCGCACGCCCGTCGATAAGCTGGACGTGCCCGCCATCATCCGCGCCGTGTACACTTCCACCCCGCACAACGACGCCTCGCTACGGCCCGTCCTGATCGAGTACTGCGTGCAGAACCTCAGCTTGCTTCTCCCGCAGGCCGGAATGGCCGAGGTTCTCTCCGAGTTCGGCGAATGCACCTTCGAGCTGCTCCGCTCGTACAAGGATGAAGCCGACTTGCGGTCGCGCAAGGCCGTCGAGGATCAGCGCACAGCCGTGCTCGAGATCAAGAAAGCGGAGTCCCAGCAGTTGCGCGAGTCATTGGCCAAGCTGCAGAAACGGGACACGCATCTGATGGAAATGCTAGCCTCGCACCACAATTGCCGGAATTGTGGCAAGGTGTTTGGGTCGAGTCCGCAGGTCTACGGGCCGATGAGTGACCGGGTGATGTTACGTTGCAAGGGGTGTTATACGAAACATTCTTAATTATTTCTCTCATACCGTATTTTGCGCAAATGCTTTGACACGGCGTATGGTGCTATCTCATGTGTGGACATGACTTCTGTGCATTTATGGCGTTACTAGGTACCTACTTTCACTATCATTTCAGCCTGAAATTTTATCATGATTTTTGCTCTACAATACGTCTATTTATTATATATATTTATCTCTTCCACAGCCCGCTCTTTCCACCCCTCTTCTCCAACAATTTTACAGCATCAATCACCATCCCTTTGTCATTCGCCTTGCACATATCATACACCGTCAAGGCGGCTCCCATCACCGCCGTCATCGCCTCCATTTCGACACCGGTGCGCCCTTCGCAGGTGACCGTAGCCGTGATCTCAACGGCTCCGTAGTCTGCTGTTCCCGTTCCTGTTCTCGGCCCAATTAATTCAATATCAACACTAACACTGTCAATCCCTATACCAGGATGACACAGCGGCACAATATCCGGCGTCTTTTTCGCTGCCATAATGCCTGCTACGCGTGCCGCGGCAAAAACGTCACCCTTTGCGAGGGCATTCGTATTCCTCTCATTCTTGTAGGTAGTAGTAGAACCACCGGTGGGAGTTGCGGTAAGAGCATCGTAGGTGATGGAATTTGTGAAATGTACGCGACAACTTGCGCGCGCGTATCGTTTCGTACTGGCCTTAGAGCCTACGTTTGTCATGTGCATGTCTCCTCTGGTATTGAGATGTGGAAGAATTGGGTGGTTTTTGTGTATATCATCGTTGTCTGCCGCACGCCTGTTTTGGCTATAGGCTCGGAGTTGTTGTATAGGCATGCTGGTAGGCATGATGTGAAATGAAGTCCGTGTTGTTATAGTAGTGTCAAGTCTAGCTGTACGATGCTTTGGTTTGCTATCTACGAATGTGCCATGTTGTCAGTTGGTTTGCTCATTGATAAAAGTAAGACTATACGAGAGAAATAGTGTGTATTATATGTAAAAGTAAACAGTATCATCAAGGTCATGCCTCATAAATATGCAAAAAGTATGGTATGTCGCGCCAAGACTCCAGTATACATGCTCAACCAATTTTATATTTGTATATATGTCCAGAAGAATCAAGAGAAAGGGAAATCACCCACCAATCAAAATCATAGGCCGATTCTTCAACTTTTCCAATTGGCCAATCCCTGCATGCTTCGCCTTCTTGCGCTTGACTGCCATGCCAATCACGTCAAGCAGTTGTTGTTCGCGGTCGTTGACTTCCTCTTCCCTCTCGTCGTATATTCCGGTTGCTCGGCGTCCCGATTCAAGTAAATCCAGCGCTTTCATCGCTTCTTCGTCAATCGGCAATCCGTTGTTCTCCGCTCTAATCAAATCTCGCAGAGACACCTCTGCGTTGCCATGCAGACAGACCTTAAGATTGCCATCCGACGTGATGCGTAAGCGATTGCATGTGTTGCAAAAATTGTGCGTCATGCTAGTGATAAACCCAACCTGTCCTAAGAACCCGGGTACACGATACGTCTTGCTGGTGTCGTTCTTGTGATCAGCCACTTTCTCCAGGTTCGGGTACTTGTTTCGAATAGTTGCGAGCATTTCCTGATACGGAACCATTTTCTGCTCGCTCCATTTATTCCCGTCGAACGGCATGTATTCAATAAACCGGACTTCTATAGCCCTGTCACGACCGAGCTCGACAAACGGTACAATCTCACGATCGTTAAGCCCCCGCATAACGACGCAGTTGATCTTGAGCTTGATACCCGCGCCGAGCTTCTCATTCATCTCTTGGATCCGGTTGATGCTCTTCATCACCGCGTCAAATCCCTTGCGGCGTGTCATGATCTGATACTGAAACGGGTCTAGGGTATCCAGGCTCAGATTTACGCCTGTCAAGCCGGCTTCGGCCATGGCATCGAGTTTCCGGTGTAATGATATGCCGTTTGTAGTCAGGCATAGTTCCCGTAGTCCATCCCGCCGGAGATCGCCGATGGCCTGCATCAGGGCCACAATGTCCTTTCGCACCGTCGGTTCGCCACCGGTTAGTCGGATCTTAGTGACTCCCTGCGACACGAAGAGCGAGGACAGGTATACGATTTCAGGCGTCGTGAGGAGATGCGCGGGCGGTGACAACGGCACCCCTTCTTCTGGCATGCAGTAAAGACAGCGCAAATTGCATTTTTCGGTGATGCTGATGCGGAGGTAATCATGCTGTCGATTGAAGGTGTCGGTGAGGAAGTCAGAGAAGGGTCTTGCAGATCTAATAGCTGACGCTCTTCGGGAAACGGGCGCCTTAGGCAAAGATGATGGCTCGATAGTGTTGTGTGAAGGTGCGTGTTCTCCGATTGCTGCAGCAGTAGCAATTGTGCTGCTTTGTCGGCCGAAAAGCACTTGCGGACCTCGGGTGTAGCACAACCGGGAGACACCCCGGCACCAAGGCATCGGTCGCGTCATTCTGAGCTTTTAGACAGTCGAGAAGTGAAGTGAGAAATCATGTCTATACACTGTGAGAGGCATGGACGTCGTCGAGTTGGAATGCTTTACGAGGGGTTCTCCACATCGAGCTGACCAATCTCGGCGACGATTGATAATCACTGATAAGCAAGCCCGCGCTGATAACGGAATTGATAGGGCTAGGGTTAGGGCTTTATCCTGTCTTTATGCGCCTACAGTAGTTTGTTTGTCGACGAGGTAGAAGAAGAAGACACTTGAGTATAAAGAAGACAGTTCTCTTTATTTTGAGCAACTAAGTATCGGCCAGCATTTTTACCACTCTCTTCTCCAGACTCTTCTCAAACTGAATTACGCCGTCACTTTGTTCGACTAGCTTTCCCGCCTTCATCACGTAGACCGTCCTCCTCCTAGGGCTCTGCGACTCACCGATGTCATGATCGTCGACTTCTTCTGCTTCAAAATTCTCGTCTAGCTTAGCATCTAAATCCCTTCGCCCTTCAATCACAGACCGCACCAAGAAGCGATCGTGAGAGACTATCAGAATCGCACCATCGAACGTTGACAAAGCGGATGTAAGAGCTGTAACGGTATGGTAGTCCAGATGTGTGGTAACTTCGTCCAATACAAGTAGGTGAGGAGGGTCCCAGATGATTTTGGCTAAAGCCAATCGAACCTTCATCAGACGAGTCAGCGAGATTCTGTCAACTAAACCTAAAAACAAAGAAAATGGAATGAATATAGTTCAGGGCTCAATACCAGCTGTCCACCCGAGAGACGAAATATAGGCACGTCAGAAGCAAGTCGACCAGGAAGACCTAAAGACCCTAGCAGACTTCTAATCTCGCCTTCTGTGAGCTGTCCGTTGACTTCTCGCGACAGATACGCTAGGGCCGTCAACGTCGGGCTCGTGCGGCCTTCTTTTTGAAGATCGCCAACTGAATTCTGAGCGTAGTATCCAATCTTCAGGCGTGGATGGCGTGTTATTTTACCGACATTCGACTCCGTGACACCCCCAGTCAGCATTTGGAGTAATGTCGATTTACCACTCGCATTGAGTCCCATGATGCCCACCCTATCACTTAAATGAATGACCAGGTCGATGTTATTGAGCACAACAGGTTTGGCACGATGATACCTGAACGTGATATTCTCAAGCGAAATCAACGGGCCTGGAAACCTCAACTCAGGCGCACTGGGGAGGTGAATCGCAATACCTTTCTCGTCCTTGGGCACCTCAATTTCCGCGCGCATTTTTTCATGGTAGCCAACGTGATCACGGCTCAACTTGAACCGTGTCCCCCTTGCACTCACTTGGATGCCCATGCGGTCGTCAACTTTCTTCTGGCGTGATTTCGCCATTCGCAGCTTATTATCGTCTCCGGTCTTTTTCCCGAGCTTAGTGGTCTCTCGAATCGTAGCCTCCATATGCGCAATCTGTCTTTCTTGCGCTTCCTTCATCCTGCCCCAGTACAATTTTTGATATTCAAAGTTTTCCTCGTATGCAGCCAAGTTGCCCTTGAAATAGGAAAGAGATTGATCCCGTAGAATGATTATCTCTTCACAGACGGCGTTGATAAATGCTCGGTCATGCGACACTAAGACCAGTGTCGTGCCTGATGCCTGCCGCATTTGCTTCAAGTAGTTCTCCAGCCATATTACGCCTAATAGATCGAGGAAATTGGTCGGTTCGTCGAGAATCATGATGTCCGGGTTTTGAATAAGGATGCTTGCGAGCATACACCTCATACGCCATCCGCCGGACAACGTGGAAAATGGTTTCGAAAGCATCTCTTCTTTAAATCCTAAGCCGAGTAGCGTTCTTCGCGCCTGTTTCTCAGTATCAATTACTTTCATCTATATGTGTTCTTGTCAGCATGCGCAAATTGTCCTAGTTTTAATAGATTCTATCGGGTTACCGTTTCATATTGAGACTGATAATCCTGTAGTAAGTCGATTGCAGCTTGTGTCTCAGTTTGTACGGCTTCTGCATCAATACTTGCTTGGTTTCCTTGCAGCCTGATGTGGACGAGTCAATTCAGAAGATCGACCTAGGAGAATAAATTTCATTCTATACATACCTCTCCAAAGAAGCATCTACTCGAGTCTCGAGAGCCTTAAGCTCCTTCCTTGCCTGCAAACCTCTCGCACCACTTCTTATACTTGCATTTTTCTGTGCCAGAAATAGTTGTGTCGTCAGCTGCTCATGCCTGAGCTTCCGTATAGTAAAGACTGGTGCAAGGGGGTCCTCTGTATCCAAACTCCGTGATAGCACTATTTGAAACAAGTAAAACGCACATGTCAATTACATATTCATACTTTTGACTTAGTTGCTGATGAAACTAACAGGTTATCTTTCTCTGAAGATCGTTTCTCAGCGTATCACTTGCCATTACTTGCTCCAATGCGGTCCTCTGTTTCACGCCAGTCGACGTGAAATTTTGATCTCGCAATGAATCTGCAATGTCATCAATTTTGTCATTGTCGTCAATCTCGGCGTCTGTCTGCTGCAGAATAGCTATTTGAGTGGCGTACGGGACACCTGGGATGAGTTTTTCTGCTAATGCGCGGAGAATCGCTAGGGAGCAGATTTATCAGTTTGATACTCTGACACTCATGATCAAAAAAGGAAAGAAATGAAAACAAATGAATAAAATAAAAATGTGTATATTTGTATCCAGAAGATAGAAGTTTCCTCATTTCTTAGTTGGCGTAAAGGATAATTGTACATACTGGACTTCCCACTGCCATTCCTCCCAACAAGGCCATAATGCACACCCGCTTTGAGTCTCAGATCTGCATTGGATATGAGTTCAAAGCCGTCCCCTTTTAATCTCGATTTTGTCTTGGGCTTTTTCTCTGTAGCTTCACTGGAGGATTGCTGCGGAACATGGACTGTAATATTGAGGCCCTGAATATCCACCTAGTGTTTTTGGATTAGATCACTTCCATTTTAAACTATGGAAAATGGAAAACCAAATTATAATACCTCACGGGATGGCTTGTCATCAAGCAATTGAAAGCGAGTCTGTTTGCATGTTGCGATAATTGCTGTCGTCGTTGTAGATGTGGACATAATTGTTACAAGGTCTCTGCACTTTTATGCCCGAATAAAGCATGTCTGTATTTTGATTTGAGGCACTGAATCTCACTATATACCTTGTATAAGTTCTAAGTTTGGATGTGCCGCGATGTTGTTTTCGTACATATATCGATTCGGCCAATGACGGTCTAGCAAAATGAGTCATTCTTAGTCGACGATTGAAGCCATACTTACCTATGTAGACGTCATGCATCGCGCGAGTAATTTCACTACCTTGATCAGTTATACCGCCTCTGTTCAACTATTATTGGCTAATATTCGGGAGGAGTAAAGGGAGTCTCTTAGAATCGTTGATGGGCTAGCTACATATGTAGTTACCCGGAGAAGCCCTAATCCCCCGAGCGTCTGCATTAAAACGTTCCAAGGTTTGAAGCATAACCCTAGGTATCAATGAATTCCACGTCTTTTCTTCTACATAATACGGCTGAGTGACCTATGTCGGACTAGACAGTAAATTTCAAAAGCAAGTTAAATACTATCCAACTGGAAGATTGAATTTTTGGATTCGTGCACATCCAGTGTGCCAGGGTCTAACATACAAGATATCTAACTAGAAGAGAAAACAGACCAAGATAGTAAAACCCAAAAAGAATAGCCTATGAGGTCGGAGTGGGTGCATCAGCACCGCTCGGGACGCATAGGAAGGAAATGAAAGATAGGAAAGGTAGAATGAGAGCAACTTGCTCGGCATGCTAACTACGAAGAGCAGCATGTGAGGCCAACTTGCCAAACTCTTTGGGAACAGTAACGACTACCTTAGTTCTTCCTCGATCGTATTTATGAGAGTTGAATTTTATGCGAGGATCGTTCTTGAATTCTCGCTCAAGTGAGGACGCAAACGATTCAAACCTCTCCGCAGGATGCTCGCCCATCGGTGCTCCCGGGTAGTAGATATCGAGGCAAGACCCTTCCGGAACTCCCAGTTCATGGGGACCATCCTTTCCCAAGATCTGTTTTGCCGTTGCATTCATTCGGCCTGAAATCTTGGCCAGTTCTTTGCGGACGACAGTGTGTTTGTTGTTGAAGAATTCCGTCGGTAGATAACGAGCCACAAAGACAGCATTGAGGATACGGAGAATGAGAATAAATTCAGCGTGTCCTGCAGGAATATCAGAGTTGATCCGGAACTCAAATCCGCTTTTGTTTATAATAATTGCATGACTCATGGAGTCAAGGTTCATGTCGAAAATGGTGTCGCCCTTGGGCTGGCCTCTGTCATCTGTAAGAGCTCCTCTTTCCCCATCCCATCCAAAGAAATGGACCGTGGGATCTTCTTGGGGGGAATCCGCCGTTTTAGCCGCTGTGTTAAAAATCTCCATTATCAATTCCTGAACTTTCCCTCGTTTAATTGGATGCGACTCGATTGAGGGCACCTGCCCCTGTGATGGATGGATTGGAAGTTGCAGAGGGGGGCGTTTGACTATTCCTTTGTATTGATCAGTGAGGCACACAAATTGTGCGAGATGCTTAATGTGAGGCATATTACCCTTTTTGCAATAGAGATAAGAGATTCACGGAGTTCTAGCGATCCTGATGTTGTATGCAAACGGTAGTGTTGGCTTCGAATGTCCTTCAACTGTCTTGGTTAGATCTTCAAGATGAATATGCTTCGTTTAATCAAGGCGAAAGTTCCCAGAATTGAAAGTATTGAAGTTTTATCAAGTCTATAGAACCAAAAATGGTTCGTTAAATAGCTGTATAGTCTCATACAGTTGTGTGTCAGATTTGTACAAACTGTTACTCACTGGTTGTCCCACATCGTCTTCTTCAGAGATTGCTGACTTGACTCAGTTGTATGACCAACAGATTGTTTGTTCATTCCGTGTGAGTATAGTTGAATACGCGCTCTGCCAAATTCGTCGCCGCTATTGCAGGAGATTTGAACAATGCTCAATTTTTATACATGCGAAAACGATATCTCAATAAGGTGCCTTGATCTTAACAATAAAGACTTCGAGGATATGAACTGGCTTCTATTTTCTTTGTCTTTTCTATTAGCGAATTAAGCTCGACTACAGTGAGTGAATATTACTCAATTAGGAAATTTCTGTAGCATACCAGTTTAAAGTTATGGGGCCCATAATGTTTGCTTTTAGTACCTAGGTAGCCACAATGTACTTCAGATGATTCTTGCTAATTACTGTAAACGCTTCTGTCTTTTTGTCATTGCTTGCATTACAACGAGCCTCGCTCGGTCCTGCGTAACACACGTACAACTTTGAGCCATCGTTGTCATAACCTCAATTGGTGGGACAACTCATGGCATTACCAAGGGAAAAAGTGGCTGGAGAAACTTTTTTGAACCATTTGGCGCCTAGGTAGTTGATATTCAAAGCCAGCTATTGTCATACAAGTTTGCAGTGAGAAATCCACATAACGCTTCCAAGATGTATACTATATATCCTGAACACTGGTAACAACCTGGAAAATACCTACATGTAAACTTACCTAGGTAACAGTTGACTTAGAAACTAAGCATACCTCCTGTAAGCACCCAGTTAGATACCTGAGATATTTCCTAGAGTAGAATATTGAACGATACTGAACACCAACCTGGCGTAGGTACTAGGTAGTAATGCATTTCCAAATATCCGGGCCCTTCCATGGTTTTCGCACTGAATTGCATTGCATCCACATTCACAATTGAACTCTGCTGTTTTATATTACACCCTCTCGTGTTGATATCAGCTCGTCCCTACTATTGATATCTGCTCAGTGGCTTCTGTCCACAAACTGGATAACTTATCGGCATTTACATAGTTATCCGCCCAAGCAGATCTTCTATAACAATCTCTGCCTGAAATGCTAGGAGCATGGAACAGTTCCCTAGCTCTTTAAAAGCACTACCTTTCCATCCTCTCGTCACCAGAGCGCACAGGAAACGGAAACTACCCACTGAAGCTCACAAAAGACGACACCATCACAAATTGAGATACACAACATGTGAGAATGAACAAAATTGTAGACCTGGTGCAAATGCGGTCTTTTCATGATCACCAATCTTAAATTTTAAAATGGGGAAACAAACGAGGAGTGGGTTGGATTGAGACCATTCACAATCACAACGGCTGATGGGTGTTCGTTGGCAACAGCAACTACCCAGATGCAAGATGCAGTCTTTTGCTCCTGGGATGTAGTACCTAGGTAGTGGCCGTCTGGGTATCTGAAATAGCCGCGACTATTTCTCAGATGCTCTTAAACGGGCTTCAGGGCAGGGTTTCATGTACATATTTGAGTTTGTATCACTGATCGTTGTTAGTCTCGGAGAAATTATAAAGGGAGTAGGTAATAGAGAGGTACAATATTGCTAACAAGTGAGCTTTCCGTACTAAGTACATATAAGAAACACTTCGCCATCCGCAGTATTAATTAGCCATACTAAGTGGCAACAGGGTTGTGTACCACCTGCCCACATAGTCAAATTAGGTGTATTTGTGTGGTCAATCACCACCTGCGCAGAAGATCTTCATTGCATCGTGGGTTAGATAACCTGTACAAAACCAATTCCACTATTCAGTCATTTCGAAATGGCAGTTGCGTTAGATTCCTGGTCATTATTTGTCACAACTGGAGCATTTTTTTATATAATATATCTAACTTATCTCGCAATTTATCGATTCTTTTTCCATCCTCTGTCCCGATTCCCCGGTCCGAAGTATGCCGCAGTCAGCCGGTGGCATGAGTGCTACTTCGACGTCTACCAACAGGGAAAATTTATATTTTGGATTGAGAAACAACACAAGAAATACGGTGGGTTTCTTTCAATTCAATCCAGGTGATTTAAAACATCCATTTATTTGGCATGGATAGGCCCCATCGTACGCATCGCTCCTGATGAATTGCACATCCTCGACGCCGACTTCTGGGAAACACTATTCACTAAAGCCGGTCGCGTGGACAAATACAGTTGGATGGCAGGTCGATTTGGCAATGAAACATCTGTACTTACTACTGCTCCCCATGACCTCCATCGTGTGCGTCGCATTGCATTAAATCCATATTTTTCGCGGAAGCATATCCTCGGCCTTCAGGACACCATTCAACAAAAACTTTCTATTTTCCTTGAGCAAGTCCGGCAAAGTGTCACAGCCTGTGCGCCGATAACAATAAGTCACGGATATATGGCATTTAGTGAAGACGTTATAATGAAGTACTGCTTTAGGTATGATTACGACTCGCTAAGAAAACCGGACTGGACACCTATCTTGCACGATGCATTTGCGGCCGTAACTTTGACGGGGAACATGGCCTTGCAGTTCCCTTTAGTTCCTAAGATTATGAATGCTTTGCCTCAGGTCTGGGTTGAGAAGATAAACCCGTTGTATGCGTTGATGTTTCGAATGCAGAAAGTAGTACCCCTTTCTTTGCCTGGACATTCGAAGGAATGCTGACAGTAACGAACAATGCAGGATTTCGGACAACAGATTCGCAAGATGAAGACTCCTTTTTCTTCTACAAGCAATACCAAAGGCGAAAACAAAGGGGGCCCAACGGTCATCACTGAACCACTAAAGAGTAGCCTTCCTAATGAAGAAAAGGCTGATCGCAGAATCCAAGACGAAATCCAACTCATTGTCGGCGCCGGTCTTACTACCACTGGTTGGGCTTTGAGCGTTGGCACATACCACTTGATCACTAATCCCCAAGTCCTTACTCGTCTCCGCAAAGAATTAGACGACACGATCCATGCCCGCAGTGAACTACAATGGGCTCAACTAGAAAAACTCCCCTATCTCACGGCGGTAATTAAAGAAGCTGTTAGACTATCATACTCTACAACGTCAAGGAACGTTCGATTGCTACCAAACCCTGTTAATTTGGAGAATGGGTTATCCCAGCGCGAACACCAATATCAATGAGTATCCCTTTCTTGAATCGTGATGAGGAGATATTCCCCAGCCGGAATCGTTTATGCGGGAGAGGTGGTTGAAAGCCCAAAGACTAAGAACGGAGCAAGCCTTGACAGATACTTCCTCGGCTTTGGCAAGGGAACAAGGTCTTGTTTGGGTGTGAAGTGAGTCGTTCTCCTTCTTATACCTCCTGCGATGTACGCAACGGTATAGTTACTAATCTACTCGCCTACAGCCTTGCATGGTGTGAGCTGTACTTGGTCTTTGCATCTTTGTTTCGCTTCTTCGACTTTAAATTGTATGAGACAGACCTAACTGATGTCGAGTTCTCGCATGACTTCTTCCTTCCATTCCCAAAGCTCGATTCAAAGGGGGTAAGGGTCCTTGTCAAAGAGAGAAGAAAACTTTCCTCTGGGTTGAGTAAATAATCAGAGGGAGAGTAACACATACTTCCGTATGTTGTTGAGTAAACTTCCTCGAGAGGGCTACCTAGGCATACGGTATCTTTCACTCTTGCTATGCTATTCAGAATAGCATGGTTCAAAACAGTGAAAGGATGCTTCAATTGTTCTGTCGATGGGCAATCTCAGATTAACGCCTAGGTAGGTACACATAAATACATACTACCTTTTCGAAAGTATACGTACGTAGCAATAGATATGAAACTCTATTGACTGGAAGAAAGTCAAACAAGGAATGATCAAAAATAGGAAATTCAAACTATATCGTCCAGTTTCCCTTCATGATTGTTCACATGTACAGCATTCCAAGTCCGCACACTTTCCAGCCTCATGGCAGCATCTTCTTCTTCAGCCCACGCTAGGGATTCATCTGGTAGCATAACAGCCTTGTCAATAGCAACTGGCAAGCCACGATGGCGACCACGTAGCATAACCGCAATCAAGATCAACTTGCTAATCGTGTACCAGCCGCCGCAAAATGAGTAATTCTCGTTCGGTAGGCCAACTGAAATGCCCACGCACCCGTATGCAGAGACCACCTCAAAGATGATATTGAATGTGGAGTATGCAAGGGGATGCATTTTGAAATGGGGGCCTTCTGCGATGGCGATGAACAATATCGCAAGGCAGATCCACCAGATATCATGGCTGAGTTGAGATCGTAATTGCTGACGAACAAAGTAGCTGCGCGACGTACTTTTGTCATCAATATAGGAAGCTGATTGGGTGTTCGTATTGATGGCGTGAAGTTTTCTATTTGGCGTTGAAGATAAAATGGTTTTGACATGGCCGACAAAGCTGCCCAACGAGACGTGATGCCGTTGGCCTTCAGTCAGATGATCATTTGCGAAAATTCCAAGTGATCGCTCCTCGTAAACATTCGTGTTGCGAATTGTTACCGAAACTGGGAATGCGGACACATACATCATGAGGACATAAAGTACAAGCAATCCTTGATTCAAGTTGGCGATTGTGACCACATAAAATCCTCCAGAGCGCACAGCTAATGCCTGGAAGAGACCGTCCAAAACGCGGTATGAGCCTAAGCTTTCGATATCCGTGTTGCCAATCGACAGAACTTCAAATCCTGCCCAGTCGATGGCATTCAAAATAATGATTGTAGCAAGTAGATACCAGGTATGTCTTTTCGGGAAAAGATGAGTATACACACGCCGTGGGTGGTTTAGAATAAAATTGAGGACTATTTTCCAGTCCTCGCACTTCTTTGAGTTCTGCAAGAGGTGCCTTATAGTCCATATAATAAATCGCAAGAAACACGGGTACAATGTATTCCCGGCAAGAATTAAAATTCCCATTGTAAGAAGGACATAAGTGCTGATGCGAATATAGTCAGCGGGAGAAATTAATTCAACGCCACCCATGGAGCTCTTACCCAGTCTGCAAAGCTGTCATATTGAGGTCGAGCAAGGACATGCCGTTGTTTCCAAAGGCAGAAATCGCGAAGAACGACCCAGTCCAAAATGGATTCAAGCCATTGGTGCGAGCAACATCAGGTCGATTGATGGCAATCCATGTACCAATTCCAATAAAACCTAATATATTGAATAGAATGAAGTACAGGGGTACTATGACTGAGAGGAAGCAGATTGCTTTATATTCCACGCCACCGAGCTTTTCGCGCTCGTTGGTACTGAGTCCATGAAACTGCGAGTTGCGGGATACGAAGATCCTTGAAGAAAAGTACTTTTGAGAGTTTTTATTTAGGGTTTCGATAAGTGATGAGCGTCGGCCTTCATTATTGACAACGCCTGGAGTAGCATCTCTGGGATCCCTAGCGTCTGGACGTGCACCTACCCCAACCATGGGAAACACTCGGTCTCTAGATCGCCCTCGAATAGGTAGCTGGATGGTAATTTGATCGTCGTCAGTGGCCCAACCGGTAGCTTCAATATCACGGGCTTGGGTCTCAGAGAGTGTCTGATTGAACCCATCCGCCGCTTGGTGATTCTGGTCTAAGCACGCATCTTCGGAAATGGGAGTATTTGCGTCTTTAGAAAAAAAATTTGTTGCAATGGTTGGCAAATGGATTGCATGGTTAGATGCTGAACGGTTCTCTGCATGTGCCTCGATAATGGTGCGAAATCGAAATTCAAAAGCACGTTTGCGTACAAACAGAACGGTGCTTGATATCAGAATGGGATGGCCGAGGATAATAAGACAGAAAAGTATAGTTTGTTGGAAAGTGTCAATGGTAGAAAGATTGATCTGGTATTGTCAACTTTCAAGATCAAAATTGAGCAAGGATAGATAGAATTACTGTGTTCAACCCAGCCCCGGTCATGGCACTGACGCAGAGGAACAGTGCGTTAACGTAACTGACGCTATGAGTAGGTCTCGATGAAGCCCAGAATATTACACTGCATATCAATGACATGACAACGAAATAGACATGATGCAGAGTCAGAAAATTGAGTGGCGGAAGAATATCAGGTACTTTACGGGTCGCCTTTGGGGGGACTGCCAAAGTCAATTAGACGAGCAAATACTTTGAATAAAATGTAATGAACTCTGATATAATTGCAAGCCATTGTGAATCTAGATGAATGCTTACCGGTTATAGCAGTCATCGGGATCTATATGGGTATCCCCCGAAGAGCGAGTAATATACTGTTTGAGGAGAGCGATAGAAGTTGCAATGTCAATAAGGCTAGACGGAGCCTATTAGGTAAGGGCACCTGATACCAAACTACCCATAAGATCCTTTCTGTTCAAAACTGGACTCCGTGGTTGTTATAAACATAACATCGTTGGTGGTAGAGCGGAAGATGGCGGTGGTGCATGTTAGAAAACAGTCACAAATGAAAGGGCCATTGGTGTGTCCGTATTCCTTGGTGTGGTTGTTTCAAGAATAAATCAATTATATTAGGTATACGTTATCGATTAAGAACCGTTGGTGAGTTGAAGCCTTTTGTTTTTCTTGAAAATCAAGTAGCGGTGATAGATTTTGTATGCAATGCAAGGAACAATGAATGCAGTGGGGGAAAAAAGAAGAGGCTAAAAGCGGGACGTGCTGCCTGAGTCTTGAGGCGGCGAGGCTTCGTTCTACCAAAAGCAGTGAACACTGATGACCATTTACCGTAAAATTATGAAGACTATTATATGGCCGATATCAACTCGAAACATCTTAATTTTACATCGTATAATTGCGGTTGGGAGACACAACGGAGACTTTTCGAAGCTCTTAAAAACAAACTACTGTAGTACGTAACAAACACCAGCGCCAAACAAACTAGTATATACCTGAAATGATGTACTGCAACGTTAAGGCACATTAGATGAGTACTCATTCACTCATCCTCGTCGTCCTCGTCGTCCTCATTGTCATCCTCACTTCCAAACTCTGACAACATTTCATTATCGTTCAAACTCTCACGCTCCTTTTGTCGCTGGATTTCTTCATCTTGTCTACCTTGTTCGAGGATCACTGCCTTCTCCTCGCGCAACTTGCGTTGTGTCTTAACAAATGCGCCAAGAGGTGTAGTCTCCCAGTCTGTCTCCTTGAGAAAAGTTTCCACGTCTACCCTATCCTTGGGAGCAAAGTTGACCTTAGCCCGGCGCTCCTCGATCCATCGAGAATTGAGTTCAATCTTTTGCACAAGGAGCAAAACTGAGTGATTAAGTTTTGAGTTTTTATTGCCATTGTTGCGGGATCCAGCCTCCTTCAGCCAACGCTTGAGCATCACAACAATAGGTAGCGAGAGCTCGGGAAATGCGATATGTTTTGTCCAAAGAACAAAAAACTCCGATAATAACTCAACAATATGCTCGCCCACACCATCCTGATACACGCGAGTGCGAATATATGACTTCGCTGCGCGGATAGACGTGTTGAAATCCAAGGGTCTCAACGTGCTAGACTTTGGGGGCTTTCTCATTTCGGTAGAATTGAGAACTTCCAAGAGAATCGGAGCCAGAGGAATGTATGTGCCCGTAGACCTCGAGATACGGAGGAGAGCACGTGCAAGCTGGAAACGTAGAGGAAAATATTGGGGAGTCGGGATTAGACGCATAGCACCCAGCGTTATTTGCACAACAGGATATATCAACGGTCTCAGAGCAGATTGTTTGCCAACTTCCGCCTCAACCAGGGCATTACAATGCTGAGAGAGAACACGAGACCAGAAGTCAAGCGAGTGCACGTATTGCCAATTGTAGATGGTTTTGTAGGAGTCTTTGCTCTTGTTTATGATACTACTTCGAAGATGGATGGCAAGTTGGCGGATAAAACTGAACCCCGCAGTATAAGACACATTTTGGTCAATGCCCCAAATTTCCGCAGCAGAGTTCTTTGTCAGATTGACACCGGCGAGCGTGTGAACTGTGGTATTCCTGCTGCCCTTCACGACACCTTCATAGGTCGCTTTCAACACTGCTTCCCGGATTCCAGCGTCGCCAATTTTCATTAAGCGGCGCATGGTCAGGAAACCAGTAACACGGACAGCTTCAGAATTAGTGTTATCGGACCAAATGCTGACCACAGTTTTCACAATGACTTTCAGCAGTTTTCGGAACTGGACTAGATATGGTAGCATGGGCTCGATGGATGAAAGTGTGAGTTTGAGTGTAGATGCATCAGATAAGTTGGTAAGAAGCTGCAAGACCGACGACATATATGATTTGAGGAGGGGGGTTAGTGTTTTGAATTTCTGCGATTCTGCCGATACTCTAACTTTGCCTCCTGCGGTTTCCTTGACGGGTAGATGATGGGCCAAGGATTTTGGAACCGATTCCAAGGCTGTGACGAGGACTTGGTGGTAGACATCAGGATCTGAAATTGTGTACTTTATATTCTCGCTTTCTGCCTCATTGACGTATGCTGCTGCGCGGAAGGCAAGAACTGCCTGACGCAGGGCCCTCAATGAATGTTGTTCGTGCAAAGAATTCTGCCATTTTTTCACTTGTATCATAGTAATGGTATTGTCAATCGAAGATTCCTCTTCTTCGTCGTTTGTCGTTGCCTTGGATTTCTTCTTCTTCTTGGCTGGGGCGTCATCCGTCTCGCTCAAGTCGTCTACTTCAGCCAGGTCACCATGATCATCAAAATCAAGAAGCTCGGCATCATTCTCCTTAAGGTATTTGTAGAACTCTGGGTCTTTCTCTTTGAGAGCCTCCAATTGTCCCTTGTGTTCTGTGAAGTCCCCAACGCTACCAATATCGGACTGTTGCTCGCCATCGGACTCAGAGGCACTCTCGGCACTTTCAGCTGCGGAGTCCACATCCTCAGCATTCGCGTCTATCCGCTTCCGTTTGCCAGTCTTTGGAGTCACGTCCTTCTTTTGCGCTTTCTTGGTTTTGCTTTTCGCTTCTGAGATCTCGAAAGCTCCGGCGAAGAAGTCATCAACGTTCATCTCTGCGAACGCATTTTCCTTGGCTTGTTCCTTAGGATCAATCACCTGCTCAGCAGCTTCTTTCTCGCGTCGTTCCGCATTTTTAGCCTTTCGCTTGTCATTTAATTGATGCCTCTGTTTGATTTTGGCGACTTCCTTTCGTCTTTCCAGCGAATCTCCCAGGTGCCTTTTCTGAAATTTCTTCGTAGCTTTCTTTGGTTTCACAGCCATGGTGAGTGACTAATGCGCAAGCGACCTTGCAAATCGAATGCAGTAGAAGGTGCTGCAAAAGTATTATTATTTGGGGGAAATTTCATTCGCGGATCAGGACGAGGAAGAAAAAAATCGAATTGCCCGGCAGAAACTCACCGCACGGACCACGTCTCAGCTCCCCGCCTTCGTACAAGCAAATAGCAAATGCCCTCTCAATGTTGGCATCTACAATTCCAGCCACACAATGCATTCTCAGCGGCCTTTATCGTACGCTCCGACTCCTTACAGCTATACACCCAATCCGGCTTTGTCGGCTACAATCAACCTTGATGAAGTAAGTTATTGTTTGAATTGACCTGTCGCTAGCTATACTGACATCCATCAAGGAAGTGAAGCTTGCATCAAGCTCCACGGAGCGCGATCTATATGAATCACTCGCCGAAATTTATAGCATTATTGTCACCTTGGACGGCCTCGAAAAGGCTTACATCCGCGACGCTATCACAGAAGCCGAGTATACCGAAACATGTGCCCGTCTTCTGAAGCAATACAAATCCACGCTTGGCGACGATACGGTTGCGAGAGATTTTGTGGATCTGGAAACATTCAAGCGCACATGGCAAGTACGTTAATTCCGAGCTCGGCTTTTAACAGTATGGGTGTTGATTAGACCAGTTGGAATGCCCCCGAGCTACTGAGCGTCTACGCATTGGGTTACCTGCCACGGTTGAACAAGCACATGGCACCCACACACCGAGCAGTGGCGTGCCTACCAGTGCTACTGTTGGCACTGGGGCTTCCGGCAGTCTCATTCTTACTGCAACGGAAAACTTTATTACTTTCTTAGATGCACTTAAACTAAACATGGTTTCCAAAGACGCGCTGCATCCGCTCCTTTCCGAAGTCATCCAGTCAGTCAACAAAGTCACAGACCGGGATTTCGAATCACGCGGCAAGATCATACAATGGCTGATCACACTCAACCAAATGCGCGCGACAGAGGAATTAAGCGATGATCAAGCTCGGGAGTTGTCATTCGATATCGAGCAGGCGTATCAGGGATTTAAAGCAACACTAAACTAAACTAAACATCGTCCAAGAAACACGAAGCAGCATGACATATGTAGTCATATATACACCAACAATCGTTCCCATGGCTCGAATTCGAGATATATATTGTGTCCTCTACTGCTCACCGCCTTGCTGTTTGGCCACATGAGACCCACTCCGATGGCGTGTACTTTTCCTATTTAGGAAATGGCGACTTTTTTTTCTCTTTGGCAAATCCCGCTATCTTCGAGATAAGGCCGGGTTCTTCGTGCCTCGACGAAACATCTTCGTGTCTCCGAACAAAGCAGTATGCTGCAGGTGATTTTCATGTTATTACTATTACAAATTACTACCGACCATGATCACCGCCGATGACGATGAGCCTCTGCATGGTATAGTACCCATCACCGACCTTGCCCCTCATTTGCCTCATCGTCTTGAAAGTATGAGGCTGATTAGCGCTCTCTGAATAGTGCTTGATCTACCACAACTTTATACAAAGCCACCATCTTCGGAGATCCTTAAGGCGCTAGATTATCTAGCTCTCCAGCCCAAAAGTTTTGGACATGGCTCCCGTGATGCGTCGAGACCAAAAGTACTACCTTCCGGGATCCCGGAGTATCTTACATCCATCATATCCAGTTCTCTGGCGTGGATAGAGTCCGATTGCTTACGTGAAGAAATATGGGACCTTGCAGCTGCCAGGTTGAGTGAGCGTGCTGGTCGAACGGGTAAATCTCGATCATCCTCTAGCTGTTGCGCGAGAAATACTTACATGATACAGCAATGCCTTCTTTGTCCCGATTGTTCCATATTCCCGCATTTTCTGGGGAAGAGTTCTCTCTCACCTTACATGAACCCTCTCTTACATCAGATAATTTGGGAATGAAAACTTGGCTGTCCTCGTACCTCCTTTCACGTCGTCTGCATTCTATATTCGAGTCGGTACCTGAGCTAGTCCAGTCCGGCATTACTTCCCCATCATTGGAAACTCGTCTAAGAGCCTTAGAACTAGGCTCCGGTACCGGCCTTGTAGGACTCTCCTTTGCTACTCTATCAGGTTCATCAGCTTCAATTCATCTTACCGATCTTCCTGCTATTGTACCTAACTTGGCGAACAATGCGGCACTAAATTCTGAACTGTTGTGCAAAGTCAATGCTGAAGTAACGACTGGAGTCCTTGATTGGTCCACATCTCCTACTTCGGCCCCTAGTGAAGAATGTTACGATATCATCCTCGCCGCAGATCCACTCTACTCTCCGGAGCATCCCAAGTGGCTCGTCCAAACCATCGAGACTTGGCTAAGCCGAAGCCTGAATGCGCGCGCAGTTGTCGAATTACCATTGAGAGACGCTTATCTGCCTCAAGTAGAGGAATTCCGTAGGAGAATGGAAGAAATCGGCTTGGCCGTTGTTCAACAGGGCCACGAGACAGGATATGATGATTGGGAGGACGCCAATGGGGAGTCTATGGAAGTTCGCTGTTGGTGGTCAGCTTGGGGCTGGAGTGAAAAACTATAGATGATTTTTTTTGTTTGGTACTGAGAATATAGAGAACATAGACGAGTGACGTACTACAATGAAGTGTCCGGTATGCCTATAGAACAACCATGTGCGTCGCTAAGTCATCTTTATCCTTGGCACTTGGCACTCCGAAGAACGGAGGCTGGAAAAACGGGGCAATTTTTATCTGATCCGCTGTGGATTCGGGCGTTTCCTAATCTGATCTAATTCAGCCGATTCGATTTTTCTAATTTCCACACAGATAATAATTCATGGCAATCGAAGACGCTTTTCGTTGCTTTTCAGTCGATAAATAAGCTACCTAAGCTATATGCTGCTCGCCATTTCCCCGCAGTCGAAGATTTGAGAGAGGAACAATTAGGTAGAGAATCATAAAGAAATCAACCACGCGTACCCATTTATTAATAAACCCCACCGCCAAGTTTTTCAGTGGGCCACAGATGATGATAAATTTCATCGTCGCTCGCCAAGCGTAGGAAGAAGTGCGCTAATCGGCTTTTTAAAGACACTACATATTCCGGGTCTTCCTAGGCGAAACTACATATCATTTTTAGAATTCTCGTCTTCAGATTAGATGTAACTCCATAAGCCAGCCATTTATGAAAGACTAGAACTGGGACATCACCGACGAGATGGACACGTTGACAAAAGATCCAATCGTCCAGCAAAATCCTGATCTAACCGAGAGGGAGCCTGACCAGTCATGCCAAAAACGTCCTCCACCCCTCAGTGCCAAACTCGCCGCAGTGCTTCTAATATCATGTATTAGCTTTGGATCTCATTGGTACTCAAGCGTTACCAGTGCTATGAAAAACACACTCAAAAAGGTCATTGCAAGTCCCGTGCATGGTTTCAGATGGTAATTACGATTTGTACTAACATGCTATAATGTATAGGAGTTACATATCACTAATACGCAGTTCTCCCTGCTCGAAGCAAGTGAAGATTTCATGGCAACAGTCCTCATGCCATTCAGCGGCCTTATCACTGACCGATTTGGCGGTGCTGGTAAGCTCTGCCTGCATGGCCTTGAAGCTAATAATAGACGCTAACAAGGCCATACAAACAGAGATGATTGTGTATGGCAACATAATCTATACAGTCGGATCTATCCTGGTGGGAGGAGCAGCAACAGTCCGATCGTATAAATTTATGATTGCTGGTCGAGTAATTCTGGCGTTTGGAGATATCGCAACACAGATCGCTCAATACAAAATGTTCTCTTCGTGGTTTCCACCGAGCAATGGGTTTGCATCAACACTAGGCTTCGAACTCGCCATTGGAAAGGTAATACTCGCCATGTTTGTTCCATTATTACAGCTTGTTTCTCATGCTAAGCTCGAGTAGCTTGGAGGCTTCGCCGGACATTCAACAGCCAACATCATCGCGAAGGTAAGGTTATTTGTCAACAAACTAGACTTTAAGTTAATCTCGGCCACTAATCATGCCCAGCGAACCGGCAACTTTGCCTGGACTTTCTGGGTAGCAGTATTCATGAACTTGTTCACAAACGCATCAACAGTTCTTTTCTGGTTCTTCAGTCGCTACTGCAACAAGCACTACACTGGGCGAAGGGATACCGCCACCGATGAGACCCTAACAGAGAAAAATAAGAAATTCGAAATCAAAAAGTTGTTTCAGCTCCCTTGGACGTATTGGGTCATTATGTCTTTTTCCTTGTTTCAAACCAGTGCTGCCGCTGTATTCAGTCAAAATTCAACGGAGCTCGCGCAGAAGAGGTTCAATGTCAATTCGATAAAGGCCGGCTGGTATAGTTCACTAAGCCAATATTCAGGCAAGCTATCTCTCTCTTCTTCTCCGTACTGCAAGGCTAATTTTTGGACAGGATTCTTCCTGGTGCCTTGTTTAGGGGTCTTCCTAGATATATTAGGCAATAGAGCTACAATTAGTGAGTCTTGGTAGATTTTTCCCTCTGAGTAATGCTCTCAATATTAACAGTGTTAAAATAGTGTGTATTTGTGGAATCGGTATGCTACTTTGTATGTCTCTGGTCAATTTCGCCGACACACCTACCGGTACCGGGGCTTCCTTTGGAATATATGCTGTGGCCGTATCTCTAGGGCCTACTTCCATCATTGACAGCATCCGTACAGTGTTGTGGCATCAATCAGTCTTCGGGTCAGCGTACTCGCTCAAAGTAACCATGAATAACGCGTGAGTTCTCGGTTCTTTTCTTTTCTTTTTCTCCGCTCAATGTTAATGGCTTGCTCAGGATGAATATCATCATACGCATCATCACAGGTGCCCTTCAAGATGCAGACAAGGATTCATACCGCCGAGTTGTCAGGGTCTACCTTTTCCAGGCTGCCGCATCTGTCGTGGCTGGGCTGGTATTGTTAAGTGGTTCTGCATTCACAGATTCCTTGGCTCTGTTGCAGTGGACTAGAAAGTATCGTCTCGCCAAGGGAGGGCCCATTATAAGTGCACTCAAGGAGAGATTCGAGGGAGCGAACTCGAAACGAAATAGACGGATTTCTCTCGGTTGCTTCTCTGCGCTGATCTTGCTAATAATTGGCAGTTGGGTGGCATATATTTGGGGTGCTGTAACGGGCCATAATTCGTAACAAATTCTTTCAGCGATAGCAAATATATTCAAAATGTTCATACTTAAATGCGATCAGTAGGATCTTTCACTGCTACTTGGGTAGCTTCTCCCTATTCATCTGCACTCAAGCTCTGTGTATCTGTATTTCTTCACCTGGTTCGGCGGAGTACAGATACTTTGGAAATCATCTTACCTCTAGAAGCATTTAGATGTTAACGAGAACTTGGTGTTTTGACTGCTTCGTCGTGATTGGTGTACCTGTCGGACTTTCACGTGACTATCACGTGTCTGATTTCTGTAGGTATGTACTATGACGTCGGTGGGGACATGAAGAATGACAAAAGAACACTTCTAGAATCTTTATACGTCTTAGGTACCATCCAAGACGAAAAAGGATCTCTGGGAACAAACAATCATGATCGGCCTGCTAGGTATCACGGCTATCCCCACAGTCACGGGCATCGCGTTCGGAGTGAGCGAGCAGCGCAAACAAAATAGTCGCATGCAAGACGAGAAACGAATGGCAAAGTTCTTCATGGGTGTCTATTGCGAAGGGGATACAGAGAAGACAAGAAGTTTGAAAGGACAGAGGGCTGTTCTACGGGATAATAAAGTATGTTCCTTTCCAAAAAAAAAAAAAAACGGGGGTGGTTATTTTATTTTTAGTGCACTTTACTGAATAATTTATAGGTATATATTGATAATGCACAACCAGCCCTTCGAAAGATAGCATCACATACAGCCGCAGCATTTTTTATTGCGTACCCGGATGATGATCGCAAGAGAGGAGACGGGCTCGTCAGCACAATATCAGATAATCCGCCTATGCTGAACTGGATATATGTGGATAAAAACACATTAGAGGTGAAATATGGCAATCGTACACAAAGTATAGAGCATATAGTCGGCCATTGGGATTGGACGGAGGACCAGTCAGGTCTTCTGCTAAATGGGAAAGAGTTGTGGGCTGCTGTTGAGGAAGAGAAAGGTGTCTGGGCACTATACTATGATATTAACGGGAATGGTTTGGCCGGAGTTATCGATCCAGGGAAAACAGTCATTGAAATCAGCGTTGATAGAGATATGGTGGAGAAACCGACGGAAAATAGTGCCGAGAATGAGACATGAGCATGATTCGCTAATTCTTTTGTGTGCACTCTTTCTGGATCCATATACCCTCGATAATCTGATCTTTAATCATCAAGCCCCTCCCATTCATCGTCGCCACTCTCACGAGCTTTAGCGGCGGAAGCAGGTTTCTGCACTCTGTTGCGACTTGCCGCAATTGCACCTTTCTTCTTATTTTCCATGCGACGATCGTATCCGCTCTTCGTGCTGATCCGAGCCTTCCCAGTCTTGTCAACGTCAACCTTAAGTTTGGCAGAAGCTGCGCGAGCTTTAACGCCATGCTTTTTCAAGTCCTGTCTGTCTTTCTTGCTGAGATCCGGAAGAGAGTCAAGGAGCCATTTCTGTACAGATTGCTCCTTGCCCTGTAATTTCTCGCTAGTATGGATGAGATTAGCAATACTTTTGACATACGGAATATCTTCCTTCGTGTAGTATGTCACTGCAACACCTCCTTCGCGCCCAGCTCTTCCCGTCCGACCTACACGGTGGACATATGCAGCACTAGAAGTCGGAATATCATAATTGACTACGCCATTAATGCCACGGAAATCAACACCGCGTGCTAGCAAATCTGTCGTTATGATAATCCATATTTCGCCTTTGCGGAAGCCTTTCATAATCTCAGACCTGCGTGTCTCTGAGAGGTCTGAATGGAGAACAGCAATTCGGGACGAGCCACCTGCTTCGATCGGAATATCGTATAGCAGTTCTGAGTGCAATGCAACAGCTCGAGGAATTGTTTGAGTAAAAACAAGAAATGGTGGGCGAAGACGAATTTCATTAGGAGCAATAACTGCTGTAGGATGCAATAATTGACGTAGTCCGAGGAGTTTCCCTTGTTCAGTAGCCGCGTAAATAAGTTTGTGCTGAATGTTTGGAACAGCAGAGTCTTTGAGACCGATAACCAAGCGGAGCAAGGGTCTTTTGTCTGCCTTGAGCGAGGCATGACGGGCTTCCAGGGTCGATTTAGTTAGCTCTTCAATGCTGGAACCCATTGTGGCAGACCAGAAAGATATTCCAAGGCTAGGACTCGTGCAGGAGTTCCATACGGCGAGTGTTTGTTCACGGAACAATGGATCGAGTAATACGTCCGCCTCATCTAAAACAAGATTCTGCACCGATGGAAGAGTATCCATATTTTTCGCCTTATTCGATGATAGTGCATTTACCAGGGCCAGTGGGGTTGTAACTATAATATCACTTTTCGTTATTGTATTGTCTTTTCGGTCATCCGTCGATTTATGTTGTTCGTCTCCATTTTCATCCTGATCTGAAGCGGATTCAATAGACATATCCTCTTCATCGTAGTCGGTATGCGCACGAGCCACCACTTGCATACCCTTCTTCATAGCCGTGATTTTCACTCCGGTCCCAAGTGCTAACTTGCGACCCTCGTTAACAATTTGACTTACAAGTTCTTTGGTGGGTGCAACGATAATCGAATAAATCTCACGTTTCTCGGGCTTTTCGCGATGGTAATTGACGGTTTTATTGATGAGGGGGATGAGAAATGCCAATGTCTTCCCGCTGCCCGTGGGTGCAACAGCTAGCAAATCCGGTTCTTGAGCATGTTTCACCGTTGTTTTGTCGAATGAGGTTCTTCCCAAAAGAAGAGGCAAGCTCCCCATTTGCACTTCAGTAGGAACTGAGAACCCCTGTTCGGCAATGTTCTCTGCTAGCCGCCTAGAAATTCGGTGCTTCTTTTGCAAATCTTGAAACGACATCAAAGGCTCCGGATAGAGCTGCCGGGCCTCCTTTTGTTTTTTCTTACTGAGTGAAAGCGTCTTTTTGCTCTCTTTCTTTTTCTTTTTCCTTTTAATATTGCCGTCATTATCGTCATGAAGATCATCCTTGTCCGCCAAAATTTCATCTAAATCCCTCAAATCGACGACTTTAATCTTATGAGTCTTTAGGATAGACCGACGCTGTGACTCTTCCATAATATCGACTAGCTCTTGGTGCTCTGCGTCTGAGTCATCTTGAGGACGAGGTTCATGGTGGTTTTGTGAATTATTCTCGGATTTTCGAGATTTCTTGGATGATTGATTCAGCCCCGTTGTATTGGCTACTGGCGACGATTGCCCACCGGCGCCACCAAATAGAAGGCGTTGGGTAGCCTCAAAGTCATCATTCTTTTCTTCATGGACTTGAGATATTTCACTGGAATCGCCCCTTTTCCTTTTCCTGGAGGATTGGGAATCTTCTGCAGAGCCAAACAGTTGCGGGTTCTTCGCTTTGCCTGCAGATGGGAGCCGGTTAACTGTGGTGGAAACCCCAGGCTTCACTTTCGTTGCCCGAGTCAGCAGCCTGAAAGCATCCATGACGGGCCGTCTTCAGGAGGTATTGAAAGCATGTAACGCGTAAGCTCAGCAATTAAGTGGCATCAAAATATCTGCCAGGAAAGTATTAATATTGGTATCTCCGATTGTCTGAACGAGTTGATGCGTTCAGAAACTTTTGGACGGGAAAAAAGTTTCAGCGGCTAAATATGTATGTCCGGCTGACAACCAATCAGAAGCTTGGGATTCGGGCATCATTTCTCGACGTCGGACGAGTCGACATACTCACCACCGCAAATTGTATTTTTCAGGCTTCAGCTTCATTGGGTTAAATTAATTATTTAAGCAATGAACATGGCCAATTAATGAAACCTTCTAATACTAGTAAAACGTACGGCAGTGCGAGGCGTAATAGACTCTAGATATCCAACTAGCCTGCATTAACCGGGAATATTCCAACCACCGGCAACCAGCATACACCGAATCCTACTAAAATAACAGAGATGACAGAATGCAGCTTATATTCCACCGTCTATCATACAATAGTACAAATCGCTGCCGTACAAATCAGGTGACAAAGGAAACGGTGCACGAGTAGAGGAACGCAATGTGAAGGAAATGGTTACAATATTCTAAATTCTTTTTTTTTCTCTTCTCTAATGACCATGCGCGTGTTCAGGCTCTCCCTGATATCCAATAACGTGACGGCGGCCGATAATTTCGCCCACAGTAAAGAATCCGATGACCTCCGCGGTAGTAACACCGACCAAAGCCCACTCCTTGACGCTAAGGGTTCGTGCGCGGTTAATGAGGTTTTGGGGAGACAAGTTAAGGTTCTTAATTGCTGAAGGGTTGCGGACCGCACTGATCAAAGGCTGGAAATATGACTGGAAAGTAACAAGGTTTCTGAAATGTAACTGTTAGGCAAATGAAGAAAGCGGTATGGCTGTCGTTATCATGGCGATGGCACTTACGGAGGAGCCATCTTCTGGCCACGGAATACGATCTTGCTAAGTTCGAGGCCAACGCGGGTGTAGTAGATGGTGGGAGGAATTATGCCTGTAAAAGTTCTACATTAGCTGTATGTCATTTTGATGGACGTGTAGTTCCGAGAATTGCGATTTCAGTTCCCCAAGCGAAATCAGATACATTGCTTCTCTTTCAAACAAATGAAAGAAGATAGACCTCAAAAAGAGGCAAGGAATTCTCACCTTCAACAAATGTGACAACCTTGCCGATAGGGCCACCGACCTTGCGCAGAGCATTGCCAATATTCTGCGCAGCGCCGGCAATTGCTGGACCAGCGGTGGAGGTAACCTTGGATAGTCCTTCTGAAGCCTTAGACGCGGTCTGGTTAACTGATTGCTTGGCTTTGTTCGCCGCCTCGGAGGTGGTCGAGTTGTGTCTAATGGCGGTCCTGCGGACGAGAAACCGCGATTGCCGGAGGACCGCGCGGCTTGCCATGGGAGACATCTTTCTTGCCTTTATGTTCTCCGGCGAGCTCTTCCGGTTGCTATTAGGAGTCGTAGATGACGAAGACAAGGTCCAATGGGGCCGAGGTTCTGGTTGATGGTTCCTGTCAGGTGCAGTCAGGTCAATATTGGAGAGAAACCTCGACGGATCGGAAAATCTAGGGGAAAACTTGGCATAGAGCGACAATCACGTGATTTACGGTATTGCATAGTAAATACAGCTGCTTCACATTTCAGATTCGCAATTTCGCAGTTTCGTTATTCGACATAAGATAACAATGCCATAGCAATATCTATTGTCATTGATGCAATCCTTGTTAACGCTTTAAAGGAGCGATATCCTCACCACCTGCATTATGCCCGAGTAGAAGTGTGCGATGCTATTGGTCAGCATTCGACTGCGAGCCTTCGACCTGATTAGCCATGCTAAAGTTCTAGGACAAGTGACAATTGTCAGCCCAGTACATACATAGTGTGCAAACGCCACAGTGTGGCGCCCTTTCAGAATCCTAGGATACTCAAACAGCGCAACTGGAACTCGGAAAACATTGCTTACATTTGTAGATAAGCATTATTTGGATGTTAAGTAAACAGCAGTGACAGGAGGCCCAGTAGCAAAAGTAACTCAGTAATCTCCTCCTTAATGGCCTCTGACCGCCCTGCACAGTTAATTATAAATACTTATTATAACCCAAACATTCTACATTTTGGCACAGTCATGAGGTCTTCACAATCATATAACAGTTTCATAGGGCTTCCTACGCCTCATATCTACCACCAACTATACATTGAAATTCAGAACATATTACAGCAAAATAGCTTTTTGGACAGTCTGTTCGCTGAAAAGCAACCTTGGAACGGATCGCCTTATTATTCTTTTCCAATTTTGAGGTCATTTATTAGTAAGTAACAAGTAGTCAAGTACCTTATATTTTCTTGGGGGACTCAGAGGGGAGCCAATTCTGCCGGAGTGTCAGAGAATCGCAGCGTCACAGCCAATAGATCAGACTAGTTCCTACGGAAGCTAATGCACGATGGAACAAAGGATTATCCGTAACCGGTAGGGTTAGGGTAACAGAGCGAAACAGAGCCTGGCTCTGTTTGCTATGTTGACGATGGAGTATATAAGGACACCCATTTACCATGTATTTAGTTTTACTCTACCGTCTTGAATTAACTGTTTAACCTTGAGTATTCTGTTACTCTTAGAACACGGTAAACTCGGATCATCTTTGAATATTACTTAGGCATCCTGCCCTTTCGTTATCAGAATAACTACACGAACCGTCGTTTAGTTACAAGTTTATTTGATCTAGACGCTTGCCAAGCATCGGTTTACGACAGATAGATAATAATGAGTGACAAGCCACTCAGAGGGAGGTGGCTGGGTTGAAGGTTCCCAAGTTTTGTCAGAGTAGAATGAGTAAAATGAAACGCATGTACGGAGTACCTCGTTTACAACTGTAGGACGACCGAGTCACCTGATAAGCCTGATATTCTTTGCTTTTTAATAACCTGGGCAAAAAAGAGAACCTGCTAGTAGTAGTACTACTAACAACTACTTAGTACTAGGTTCATACTAGTTAGTACTAGTACTAGAGTAGTAGTTCTGATTCACACAAAATGATCCAATGATCCACCCAGGCGACCCTGAAATTGACGGTCTTGACTTCAGAAAATTCCAGCTGGCTGACTTTGCTTTCTACATGACTTTCGGACCTCTCTTTTTCACGATAGGCATAAGTTATAACTACCCTAGTCAGTTATGGAAAATAATTCCGAAAGCAAGGAACAATACAGTTGGACTTTTTCTTTCGCGACATGATAGATTCAATCAAAAATATCCAACCTAAAGGATAAGAACAAGTAGGAAAGATAAGACGATTCTCTGACCAACGACGCGTCATAAATGTCTCAATTTATTACAGTTTAGCTGAATTAAATATGTGGCACTGTGCATTAGTATAATTGTCTCGCGAGCCAATCGCAGTTACATAAGACGGTGAAACCCAAGGACCCTGTCTGTATTTAGCTAACGGAGGCGTTGGCTCGTGGCAGGACCAGGGACAGGGATGAGATACCCAGGTAAAAGAAGTGATCATGAAGTGGAAAATCCGGTTGGAAAATCCAGACCTTTCACCGCTTGAGAGCTGAGTATGCGTTGGGTCGAAAAAAGCAAACATGACTGCTACCTAGTTATCTCGTTTAAAAACATTCCTTGTCACGCCATCCGTGCCTCGTTTATGAGTCTGCAAAGGAAAAGGAGAAAGAATTGATGGTCTGAGCCATGGCCTTTACTTCACAATGCACATAGTACCTAGGTAGTGCATATACTATCTAGACGAGGCTAGCAGGACGGCTAAATCAATTTCGAAAAATTGCCTAGAAGATGATGGAAAATGACAAGGCTGCTTTTGACTTAAATTTCCTCTGTCCCCTAAAGATTCCCATGCATACCTAGGTACTTAAAAATAATATTCTCTCTTCTGGTGGTTATAAGATACCAAGGTGATGCCGACTCCACAGTCTTCTGATCAGCAAAAAAAAAGAAAATCAGGGCAGCGCAAATATACTCGGTGGACAGAAGACGATAGAAGGTTGTTGTGGACTCGCCGTAATGAACATTCGCATATGCCAAACGACCAATTTGCACAGGTCTCTCTCTCCACGCAGCTACGTACGAGAGGCAACATACTTACAAATTTTTGACAGACATTTTATCCGGAATTCAATCCTAAATACGTTCGGAAGCTCGTAAATGTAAGTGTTGTTCTTAGAGCTTCTATTTCAACCTCCATGCCTTCATAGTTGTCTATTTCTAACCATGAATAACAGACCATAAGGAAGAACCCTCCAACAGAAAATCAAGATCCAAGGATTAGCGTAGGTCGCCATGCTATAAATTCCAATTTCAGTAACTTATCATATCAAATTCATAGCCTGCCACTACTACAAGTAACGGTTCTACGGTGACGATGATAAATACTCTATCCTCCCCACGGAAAAGGGCGAGCTCTACATTTCGCAATGGCAGCAGCAGACGCGATGGCGACAGCGGCGACGAGGAGGAGGAGGAAGTAAATTCTAGCGAAGATGATTCTTCTGGGCTGATCACTTATGAAGGAGATCGAGAACCAAACAAGGTACGAGAGATGCCTTCAAGTCCAATGATATGAGACAGCGTGTGGTTTCCAAGGTTTTGGCTAATTAACAATTTGGCGATGTATTACAGCGCATCAAATCGAAATATTCAGCAAGAGCAAAGTCTTCATTAGAAGAATCACCACGAGTTACACAACATTTGGGTATCACTCAATCTCGAACCAGTGAGAGGCAAAAGAGCCTAGATAAAGCGACGCCAATGCCGTCACCTAGTCTTAAAAGGACCTCTATAGTACCATTTGCAGAACACGCCCATCGGTACCAAAGCTCACAGACGAACGGCTTTAATACGGAGGCTAGTCCTCCGCCTCCTCCATCTGTATCACCTCCTCCACCTCCACCTCCGCCATCTTTTCCGCCTCCACCCTCACCGCCTGTCTGCGTTCCCTCGGAGAGGTCCACAAAGGAGCAAGTCTCGGCCCCTGATCACGAACCACAAATGGACACTACGGATAAAGCGAGAGAAGACATGGTGCAGCATGAAATAACCCCTTCAGGCGTGGAAGTGCTGAAGCAATACTCACAAACGATGGCACATGAATATAAAGTCCTCCAGATGATGGGAGAACTAGGTAAAGCCCTCAAGACGACAGTTTCTCAGAAAGAGCTCTGCGAGAAAGAGCTAGTTGCTCTTCGGGAATCGCTCAGCTCCGTGCAAACAGATAATAATCAGTTAAGGGAGGAGATCACCGTCTTTCGCACAGAGCGAGACAACCACATGAAATACAAAGAAAAGTATGAAAAATTGAAGGAGATCCTCCAAAGAATTACATCAGGCGATATGGAAGGTTTGTAATGTTAATTGTTGTATCGTAATATTCCTTTGGTGGAGTGTTCAACTCAATAGAAGTACCCCCAACAAGGATGTGGATTTTGTCAGTGATATGCTTGGCTAATACTTGGGCCAATATGATAATTATGTTCTCTAGTCAGTTCATGATTGATTACGGGTATAAAGTTTAATATTTTATAATTTGCAATAGAATAAATCCATGTAATTAATACATAGACTAACTAAAGAATCACCTGTCTTCATATTTGGGGCCAATATGTGTGCACATTTGGCGTGAAGTTCATGCCCTTGAGCGAATAGGGAACGAGTGTTTAATTAACTACTGATTGATTGCTGACCGCCGCTTCCGGTCGATTTTCTTTCCATCCATGTTGTTGGGTAGACCAAAGATTCTCGATTCTTTCCATCGACTTCTGCATTCTGTTGACAACCCGAGCTAACTACGTTCCCACCCCAATTTAATAATCAGTTAATCGCTTGAACATCCCTTGAACAGTCTCCCGGATGGTTGGCACCCCAAAGAACACGGGCTGTGGAACGTGCAGGAAGCGCAAAGTGAGATGCGGAAAAGAATGGCCAGCATGTCGAAATTGTATGTCCGCCGGATGGGACTGTGATGGATATGTCAAGAGATGGAAGTTTGTCGAAGAAGAATCGCGTTTGGACGCGCAATATGGGGAAAAGAAAAGGTATCTCTTGGAAGGAACGGCTTTGGATGCGATCCCTCGGATCAAGCAGAGCAAGTCGGATCCAGCCTGCAATGCTGAAGTAAAAGAGGAGTATATGGTAGGAGACCAGTCCTTCCAAGTCTCGATATCCCGCCTGCCAGCCTCAAAGGCAAAGAAACAGTGCAATATTCTACTACACATCCTTATGGATCCCGATAGTCGACAAGCATTTCCCCTTCGATCGCATGGCGAGTTTTCAGTTCATCCCAAGCCGACTGGGAAGAAATACAGCTCTTGACGACGCCGTCTCATGTCTATGTGCAATCTATGATGACACGCGCCGGCAATTATTAGCGAGTTCGCCTGGCACAATCAGGCTCTATAGTAGAAGTCTGAACTCACTACGGCAATGCGTGCAAGTGGCGGAGACACGCTTGGAACCTGAAACGATCGGCTCTTCACTAATACTCCAGCTCTGTGAGCTCATGATCAGCTCAGATAACGGACGATGGAACAACTTGTCAAGCGGTTCAAAACTCTTGATCGAGGAACTTGGCCCTGAAAGCTTCGATCAGCCTTTTGAACGAGCCATGTTAGAGTCTCAGCGAGCATTTTTCCTTGTTCAGGACATGAGCCGCCGTCAGGAATGTTTTCTATCCAAGCCACAATGGCGAGAGCTTCCCAAAAAACTGGTAAAGGCCATCGAGATCACAAGTCAGCAAGTCTTCGCTGGAGATCTGAGCTTTGCGATCTGATACTGGATGTACCGGAGCTTTTGTGCTGGTCCGCAAGGCTTGTCAATAGTCGACAAGCAGATAATGTGCCTGGTGTCGGAGACCAGCCTAAGTATCAAGGCCTCTTCGACCAGGTAGTCGAAGCTTACAATTCATTAGAGCAATGGTGTAGAAAAGAGCTCGCTCCGACTCTTCCATTGGCCGATTCAGAAGGTTATAGAGAGTATCCGGATGTCCTTTCAGCAATTGTGGACTGTGTCTCGGCATCCATTCTCGTTCAACTACAGAGGTTTGGGTTTGAACTTTTCTCGTTGTTCGACATAACAGCGCCAGAAAGTGGGATTCCATTTTCTAATGAGATCTTCATTGAGAAGCATACAACTTCCCGTAAGGCATTTGATTTTGTTAAAAGGTTCCCAGTGGCTGCAAAGCCACTTAAATTTGGACTAGAACAAATTTTGTCACCCGGATAAATCCTGCTATACGGTTCAGTCATTCATCTATTTGGAAACATCTTATCCACCAGTCCAAAGTCGCGATAATAATGCAGATTCTATCGATGGGCAAGTGCGGCACGATCATCTATGCCGGTAGCACTGAAATGTGACTGCATGTTCTTCCACGTCTTGTTCGCAAACATTTGGCTCCTCCTGAACATCTCCTTCTCAAAGGCAACATGGCCGCCCCAATAGCTTTTCCGTCATCAACACAGGATGCGATTGCTTGAGATAAATCCAGAGCATCCACCATAGCAATGTTGACTCCGACGCCGGCAAAAGGAGTCATCAAATGTGCCGCGTCGCCAATTAGGGTGACTCCAGCTTTTGGTTCCCATGTGATATCCACGGGTAACATGTACATGGAGCGAGGGATGAGGTTGTCTTTACTCTCCATGATGACTCGCTTCAGGTCGTCTCCGCAGTCGGCGAAGTAACCCTCGATGAGCCGCGTCTTTGCTTCCGGCTCGGACCAGTCGATGCCACAATCGTTCAGCCATGTTTCTGGCTGTCGTATCGCAGCGTAAGTGCGTATGCTGTTGTTGCCGTTTCTCTGGGAAATGATTGCTCGCCCTTCGTCAAACATGAACATGGTCCCTTTGCCAACATACTGGTACAACCACTGATGCTGGGTGTCAACATTCATGGCCCAAAGCTCAATAGCCGTAATGCCAGAGTAAAAGGGATGCTTGTCGGTTAGGAATGGGCGAACTTTCGACCATGCGCCGTCGGCGCCAACAACGATGTCAAATGCCTCTTCGACACTATCAGCAAAATGGAGATCAAACTTTCCATCTACTGCTTTTGACTCTTCAACAACCAAAAGTTTCTTCCCCCACACAATATTCCCTTCTGTCAATGAGTCCAGCAACAAGTGCCTCAAACGTAACCGGTCAATTTCCGGCCGATCTTTATGTTCCTCGGGCCTTTCCACTTTCTGCACATTCTCATCAATAACCACCGTCCCGTCATACTTGACCAGCTTGGTCGCCTCTCCTTCCGGTCTTGCCAATTTCTTAAACTCCTCCAGTAATCCAGCCGCTTCTAACACCATTTGTCCACCCCGGCGATGCAAATCAACGGTGCCTCCTTGGTCGCGGCTATGTGGATTGGCGTCGAGATCGTAAACGGTGCAAGGGATATTCTTCACTTGCAGAAGGCGAGCAAGAGTCAGTCCAGCCGGTCCGGCGCCGATGATGGCGATGCGGAGGGATGCCATTGTGGTAATAAATATGAATATAGATTTGGTAATAATGAATGAGAATAATGTTATATACGTAAGGTACCTAGGTATTTTCTTGAATCCTAAAATATCAATCGATGGGTATGTTCGAACTATTTATACAAATTCTGGACATTCGTTCCGTAACACATATGGCTCATTGAGCGCAAAGATACTATTGTCATGACTGGACATCTCGCACAATAGAACCTCACCTTAATGCTCCCACATATGTGGACTATGCACAGTCATCACGAGGAGGAAATGAACACCTTCTTTTCCCTGGGATGTTGTATAATTGGCGAGCTCGCATCATAAAACCTGACCTGGTGGTTGATACCAGATTACCGCGCACGGATTTCAGCCAATACGGTATGATTGGCGGCTTCGCGCAATCAACCATCACTTCTTCAAAGTTCAAACTTCAGCCTACGCATGCAGGTGTAGCGTCACAGCTAATCCTAGTGCTTACTACTGCTACCATTATTACAAGGCGTTCCCCCCACAGCCCGAATGGTAGGCAAGGGCCAAATAGAAAAAAAGTAAATTGATATGGTCTCCCACCGTAACAGGACTTCAATTTTGAAGTTTGCCTCATAGATTGTCCAAAAGCATTGTACATTTAGGCAAATAACCCCGCAAACTGAGTGAGCCACTGAGTTGTCTGTTTTAGACTAGTAATATATAATCATATCCTCTCGTTCTGTTCGCTGCAGTATCAATATCCCGCGTATAGACAGTTAAATATCGCGGAGATTTAAGAAGTGATCTGACACTTTGAGAAAACGTGTCAACCTTATGCTTAGAAGTTAGTGGAGACCTTCGAGTGGAGTAGGTACATACAAATGAACAGCCAATCACCACCTGGAAATCCAGCCTCGCTATCCCGTTTCTAAATTCTGACTTTAACAAGTTTAACTCGGCTGATAATAGGCATCAACGCTGATGAAAAGAAGCTCGATGCTATTTGACCTTGTCTGTAGCGAATGACAGCGATGTCTGAGATAACATCTCATCACCACCGGTCAGACTCACGAAAATCTCCTTCGGATGGATCAGTCATCGGACTTGGTTGCTGCTACTCAGACACGCCGGAGCCACAGAAAGTCGCGCTATGGCTGCCAGAATTGTAAGAATAAAAGGCTCAAAGTATGTTCCTCTACTTCTGCTAGAAGGATATTTTCCCTTCTCTTACGTTAATTCCTATTCGTATGACAAGTAGTGCGACGAATCCAAACCAGAATGTCTGCGCTGCCTCAAACATGGCATCCAATGTGATTATATATTCTCCCAGCCTAGATCTCAGTCCAGCATTTCTCAAAACTCGATAAAGTTTCCAGTGCAGGGCTGTGCCGGAGTGTTGGCACCGGGCATGGCTTTTAGCAGCATGTCGCTTGTCGCCGTCAATCGAGCAATTTCTCAACTCATCAGCTTTGATAATTCTGCTGCTATCTCTTCTAGCTCAGATTCGTCCCGCTTGACACAGCTCGAGTTTCTGCACGGGTTCATGACTCACCGTACACGAACAATCCTAGATCCGAATGTGAAAGCGATCATGAGGACAGGGTTGGTAAGGTCTGCTTTTATGGAATGTCTTCATACGTTAGTACATGCTTCAGACGGAGTTATTAACTCGGAAAGTGATATTCAGAATGCACAACTGATGCACACGATTCTAGCCACAGCATGTCTTTACTGCAATCGCGTGCGACCAGGCGATAAAAACCGAGAAATTCTTGAAATCAACCATTGGACTCGCGCTATCCAGTTATATCAAACCGAGTTATCGTACGCAGAAATCGGACCGCACAACACTGACGCACTCCTTGGTACGTGCATCCTACTCGGGATGAATGATATCTGTCCAGTAGAATTCCAGCCACAAGACTCATGGGTCTTCACCTCAAACCACAAGGCGGGTTGCGGTGCCTAATCGAGGTTACTAAGCCATTCATTGATGACGGCATCTGGGCGGTAGCCTTCCGCGCAGCACATGATCAATTGAAGCCTTTCATCAAGAACAAACGGGTCGTGCGGGATTGTATAATGGATTAGCTGATCTGTGCGACATCGATGACCACACAACTGCCAGGACCAACACGTATCACTGGCCTGTGTAGTTATTGAGCAGAATGCTAAAGCTCATGCCGTACAATAGACTGGAGAATTATGCCATTTTCGTGACGTGGATGGGCCGAATCATGCCGGATTTTATTGACTATTTGCGCAGGAAGGATGGGCGTGCGCTTCTTATCGTGAGCTGGTGGATGGCGCTTATGTGTGCAGTATCATCCTTTCAGCCCTGGATCCGGTGCAGAATTGTGCCCGAGTGTCGAGCTATCTGCATGTGTCTTGAACGCACCAGTACGAATCCAGAAATTCAGAGACGTGTGGAATGGCCTGCAAAGGCGTGCGCGACCCGACTTCTACAATGTTTGAGGGTGTGATGTGAAGTTTTATCATTTATCGGTTTATTCTGGATATTGATGCTGTACAACTATACAAAATATCCATGTTATAAATGCAACGGCACGTGCTATGTATTCCACATGCGACCCGTGGCACGCGCTTATGCATAGGGAGTTATACAAAGCATAGGCGGGGCTGTCTGATATACTGATGGATTTAATGATTACACTTCCATCTCTATGAATCCTGCAAAGTCACTGGTAACTGCTTGCGCAAGCCACCCGCTGTGAGCACGCCATCTCACCGGCCGCCAACACCTATAGATAATTAGATATGCTTATAAATATGATCTCCATCAAACGGCGGGCAGCGGGGCATATAAAATCGGCCATCGTCACTACTATAATGAGGGGATTTCTTTTTAAGGAAAAAAAAACAAAAAGAATAGAAAAGAATAAAGAATAAGCCTGCCTTTTAACTTTATCAGGCCGTGTATACTCGCCGGATCATAACCAAAATGACCGACTCCCAAACCAACCGCCAACTACATCTTACGGCGTTCATGCGTCCAGTTTCGCTGCATACAGGCGCCTGGCGTTATCCGGGCTCATATCCAGACGCCAACTTCAATTTCCAACACCTCAAACACTTCGCCCAAAAGCTTGAGGCGGCCAAATTTGACGCTTTCTTCATGGCAGACCACTTGGCTGTACTGAACATGCCCGTCGAGGCCCTCAAGCGCAGCCATACCGTTACGTCATTTGAGCCTTTCACTCTGCTGTCTGCCCTGTCCTCGGTGACGGACAAAATCGGTCTTGCGGCGACAGCGAGCACGACGTACGATGCGCCGTATCATGTTGCCAGACGGTTTGCCAGTCTAGACCATCTGAGTAACGGGCGCGCGGCGTGGAATATTGTGACAACGGGGAACCCGGAATCGAGCCACAACTTTGGATTCGATGAGCACATGGCTCACAGTGACAGATATAAGCGCGCCCGCGAGTTTTACGATGTAGTGACGGGACTGTGGGACAGCTTCGCTGATGACGCCTTTACGCGCAACGTTGAGACAGGGCAATATTTTGACCCTGGTAAACTGCACGTGCTTAACCATTCCGGGGACGAATTGAAAGTAAAAGGGCCATTGAATATTGCCCGCCCGCCGCAAGGGTGGCCGGTCATTGTACAGGCAGGGCAAAGTGAACCAGGGCGACAGCTAGCCGCGGAGACAGCGGAGGTGGTGTTCTGTAGCCCGAGAGACATCGATGCTGCAAAGGCACTTTATGCTGATATCAAGGGACGGGTGGAGAAGGCCGGCCGGAAGAGAGAACACTTAAAAATCTTACCGGCAGCGATGATTCTCGTCGCTGACAGCAAGCAGGATGCGCAGGAGAAGAGGCTCAAATTGGACAGTCTTGTGCATTATGATAGCGGGATTGCATCTTTATCAATCGCAGTTGGGGCAGATATCAGCGGATTTGATCCGGATGGCCCGCTGCCTACAGACCTTCCTGAGACCAATGCGAGTAAGACGAGCAGAGAGAGTGTTGAAAAGCTGGCTAGGACCGAAGGACTGACGATCCGCCAACTTGCACAACGGCTCGGGGGATACTCCGGCCTGGCATTTCTGGGGTCTCCAAGCGAAATCGCGGATGAGATGGAGACGTGGTTACGCGAAGAGGCCTCGGATGGGTTCACATGCACGTTTCCCTTTTTGCCGCAGGGACTGGAAGAGGTGACGGACAGGTTGATTCCGGAATTGCAGCGACGAGGTCTGTTTCGAAAAGATTATACGGGCTCAACGCTGCGTGAACATTTTGGCCTGCCGAGACCGGAAAATCGGTTTTTTGCCAAGGCGTCGTAAACTCGAATTTATAACCTCCGCTAGCTTCATGTCTCACAACTCTACTCTAGAGTCTGTACTATCTAGAGTATCTACCGGAATTGTATAGGTGCGTGCGAGAGCATAATCAAATAACTTAGGGTTAAACCCGAGAAAGTTCTTGAATTTTGGATCAGAACGAACCTTGGAACTCGTCGAGATATAAATAGATATTTCTATGCGTAGCAGTAAATGATAACCTTGGGCCTTCAGTTTATGAATCCATGGGACGAAGTCAGAAACGTTGAAAAAACCAAACAAAAAAATGGCGGCGGTTCGTCGGCAAGGTTTCCTAGGTTCGAGCCAAGATGATGACAGATATTATAATATAAAACACGACCACATAAAGTGGCATCTAAGCATCATTTTGAAATCATTGTTCTTCGCAAAAAGATATGGTGCCTTGCATGAAACGGGCGTGTACACTAACTACAGTGACATCGACCGTATGATTATGGCCCCATGCTCGAGAGGTTGGTAGAGAGCAGAAACGTGACGTAGTAACCAAGGATTGGTCTGAACACAAGTTGAATGAAAGTTTTGCAGTTGCATGCGGTGATTGGCGTTTTGGTGGCGAGGACGCGTGTAAAGCTTAGGGTTTAATAGTCGGCTGGTAGTTTAGTGCTGCGAATCTTCTACGGAGTAGTGCGGACGCAGCGCCTGATCAATAGCGCTGTCCAAGAGCTCTTCGAGGTGAGACATGAATCACATGACGGGTCATTCAGAGTTATTCATAGTTTTATTCACAGTTATACTACGGAGTACTCCGTAGTAGTACTACTAGCAGTCTAGCACACGGCCACTGGTTGCATTTGAAGTTGAAACACGGATGACGGTCGAGTTGCAGAGCACGACAGGGTTGATTGCTGTGGCAGGATGTTTTAGAAGGTTGCAGTACTTACCAAGTTGCTCCGTAGTCCGTATAGTTAGTTAGTTAGGCGGTTCCCCTGACAATCGAGGTAGCATCGAATGAGGAAAAATCCAAGACAGCTGGAATAGCCTGGAAAGAGACAAAGGCGGATGGCTGGGCAACAGCGGCACTAGCCCATTACCAGCCTCCGCCCCCGATTGGCTGGGGCCAACGCTGATTCGCTGACGCTGCCAAGTGCGTCGGTGGGTCAGTGCGCATTGCATGCTGATTGGCTGCGTGTGTACGTGGCCGCGCCCAAAATGGAAAGGGCTGTCTCAATGTCTCCAAATCGGCAAGAGCAGAACGCGCAAAATAGAAAATATAAACCATCATCGATCGTGGGGAAGGAGCCCGCTTCCACTATAAGAAGCCCGCGGGCGCTCCTTCCTCGTCATCGCATCTTCTGGCTCTTTCCTCTTCTCGCCTCTGACTCACTCTTGCCTCCCTCACTCTCCGTCTTCCTTCTTTCCTCCCTCCTCCCTTGCGTGCTGCTATTCAGAACAACTTCCAACAACCATCACATCACACCACATCATATCATATCACATCACCTCGCTATTTGTGAAGGTATCAGAGCTATCATGTATTCCACGCTCGCAAACTCTGCAGCGGCGCTGCTTCTCGCTGCTGTCATCCCAATGACTTCCGCCCAGACATACACCTCTTGCAACCCTCTTGATACCAGTAAGTACCCAATTGCACGCATGCTGCTGCAGCATTTTTCCGGTGTCTAGGTAGCTAACGCATTATACAGCATGCCCTGCGGATCCTGCCATGGGCGCCTCGCTTCACAGTGACTTCACAGCCGGCGCTGCCGATGGCTGGACAGTGACTGCCGGTAGCATTTCGTACGGTAGCAATGGCGCTGTCTTCACTATTGCGGCCGAGGGCGATGCCCCCACCATCGAAACCACGGACTACTTTTTCTTCGGTACTGCCGAGGTCAAGATGCAGGTTGCCCCCGGTACCGGCATTGTTAGCAGTATTGTGCTGGAATCCGATGATCTCGACGAGGTTGACTGGGTATGATCTAACTTCCTCCCCTTTGCGAGACACACTGAAATCTAATACCCCACATAGGAAGCTCTAGGCGGGTACACCACCTATATTGAGACCAATTACTTCGGCAAGGGCTATACTGGCAATTACGACCGTTCAACCAATGCCGCCGTTAGCTCGCCACAGACGTCTTTCCACACATACACCGTCAACTGGCAGAGGGACAGCATCCAATGGCTGGTTGATGGTGCTGTCGTCCGCACATTGACTGCTGCCGAGGCTGGAGACTACTTCCCCCAGACACCCATGCGCCTCAGAATCGGTACCTGGGCTGGTGGTGACCCCAAGAACGCCCCCGGTACCATTCAGTGGGCTGGTGGTGTAACCAACTATGCTGATGGACCTTTCGTCGCCTACGTGCAATCTGTGACCATCACCAACGCCAACCCGGGAGCCTCGTACACATACAATGGCAATAGTGGTTCGGCCGACAGCATTGTGGTTTCTGGTGCCTACGCCGCATCTGCCCCTCCGCCTCCTGCTCCCTCGACTACCTCCACTGTCGCCCCTCCGCCTCCTGCTCCATCGACTACCTCCACTGTCGCCCCTCCCTCCTCAACTACTACCTCAACCACTTCTACTTCCCCCGTGAGCACCACTTCGCCAGTTGCCGAGACCACGACAACCTCAACCACCTCTAGCCCTAGCTCTACCTCTACCTCTACCTCCAGCACCAGCGCCAGCACCAGCGCCAGCGCCAGCTCCAGCTCCAGCTCCAGCCCTACATCTTCCACACCATCAAGCACCATCATCACTACAACTCCATCTGTTGTTCCCTCTACCACTTTCTCGTCTGTTGCTTCCAGCTCTCCTACCATCGTCCCTCCTCCCATTGGTGTCAACACCACTGTGCCAAGCAACACCACCACTCCAACTGGCACCGGTCGTCCCTCTGGCAGCTCTAGTCCCACAATCACCCCAGCTCCTCAGGCTGGCAGCGCTGCGCCCACTGCTAGCGTGACTGGCTCTGCCGTTGCTCTCTACTGCTTCCTTTTCGCCATCGTCGCCTATGCGTTGTAATTTACGCCGCAGCTCTGCATTTCACGCGATTATTTTGGTTTATAGCTTGTTCTTTTCCTTCTCATGTACATTCCCACGCATTATCAGCATCCTTGACCAGCAGTCTTTTTTTATGGCGAACCACGTGATGGAATTTTTATGCTTCATGTCGACACGTTGAATTAACGATCATGCCTCCGATCTTATTGCAACGGTTTTATTCTATTTGTGTTGTACAAACATGGTACAAGGTGTTTGGGTACCCCGATTTAATGACGTCTTTTTGCACGCGAACTGGGCTTGGAATCTTGGATTTTAGGTAGATACTATTAATAATAACATTAGATACTAGATAACTATCAATTAAAAATTTTGAAAACTCACTTCCTTTCTCTCAACTACAGTGTCAGTTTCGTATTTCGGTTTCTATTCAGTGTTCACTTGGCATTCCTTCCTGTGGGATGTACCTAGGTACAATGCACGACTAGGACGAACAAGGAAAGGGCATCAAATCGTCGGCCGAGCTTTCCTAATCGGTATACCTCGCACGAGATGGATCAATGGAGGTCCCGAGATCATCGGCGCTCAGTATACATTTCTTGTATAAATATGCCACGATAGGTCTGGCAAAATGGACCTCAACATAAACAGAGCATTTATATATAATACGTTTACCTATTCTTTTGATACTGCTTTTATTACTCCCATCGCCAAAGTTCCGCCATGTCAGAAACGGCAGTTGACGTGATAATCATCGGCGCAGGGATCAGTGGACTCGCTCTTGCCCAGAGCCTTTCTCAACAGAAGAACATTTCTTACAAGCTGTACGAATCCGACCCTTCGCTACACGCACGTCCTCAGGGGTACCGAGTCCGAATCTCAGATGAGGGCATCCAAGCTCTAGAGCAGAGTCTCTCGGAGGCACATTTCTCCAAACTGGAAGCGTCTTGCAGCCTCGGTGCAGGATTATCGAATATCCCACAAGCCGTGCTGGATGCAAAAACCGGAGACCGATGTGGCCCCTTATTTAAGCCGGGAACAAAGGCTCCCGTGTCAGCAATGCCGCAGCGTAAACCGCTGAGTGCGGATCGCGGTGTGCTGAGAAGGACACTCTTGGAGGGAATTCAGGATCGGGTTGTGTTTGGGGAGAAATTTAAGTATTATGTTGAAATTGATGGTGATGGTGATGGTGACGGTGGAGTTGTTGCTCATTTTGAAAGCGGCCTGAAGGTGAGAGGGTCCATTTTGGTGGGAGCAGACGGCACTTGGTCGCGAGTACGCCAGATTTTGATGCCGTCTTTTCCTATCCTAGATAGCGAAGCACGGCTGATCTTTGGTAAAACCAACCTGACTGAGGAATCCGCTCGAGAATTCTCGCCGACGGCTCTCCAGGGGCTGACGTTCATTCGAGACACCGGACTCAACTGTCTACTCGAACCCATGCGATTTGACCACCATGGAATGGTAGACGACTTGCCAGCTGATTATGTTTACTGGGTGCTTTTCCTACGCTGCGATTCCGAAAAGACACCAGAAAACATTCTCGAGCTCACCTCGACAGAAGTCGCAGAACTAGCACAGCGGCTGACAAGCCACTGGCATCCTTCATTGAGGGGCCTGTTTGACACTTCTCATCATACTCACGCTCATCAAACCACGGCCTTGCGTATTCTTTCGGTCAAGCCTGAAATCCCAGACTGGGCGCAGTCGACGACGGCGACGCGTATGACGCTCATTGGAGATGCGGCTCATGCCATGTGCCCCACTGCTGCTCTAGGTGCTACGACCGCATTAAGGGATGCAAACACGCTCTCATCCTCATTTCGGACACATGGCTTTGGCCCTCAGCCGTTGAGAGACTATGAACGTGCCATGCGCGAATATGCCGGCGAGGCGTTGCATAATAGCCTCATAGGTGGCCGACAGGTCTTTCAGATGCGACCGTTTGAAGAACTGCCAGAGGTTGAGATGCGTAAGACGTGAAGGATGGCTAGGATGTTCTTTCTTTTAAAATTAGTAATCATTGATCGTTGCCAGGCAATTAGTGACATGTCATCGCGGTTGATTGTGGGCGTCCTTTGTTCATGCAACATTAAAAAGAGGTATGAAAGGATAGATGGAAAGTTCCAACATCGAAAGCATACCTATACGTACACATGTCTTGTAAATCAAATAATAGAGACTAGAGTATGTACTCTGGGTATCTCAGGATAGTATGTCTGGTGCCACCAGTTACGTGCTCCGGAGGTCGTTCAAGGTTACACTAGGTACATATCATTACACACAGTTATGTTGGTGTACTGGGCATGTCAGCCTATACTGTGAAGATTTGATTTAATGCCAAATACATATGATATTGATGCCACTAACATTAGCTTGGTCACTGGGGTTGCTGACTTGGACTGTTCATATCACCAAGCTCATTGGTGCTCGCCTAGTCACTCAAGGGCATGTACGCTCGTTCGCTAGATCACTCATACACGCAAGCTAGCTTGTGTAAAGAAATCGGTGAATGGATCGTATAGACTCAGAGGAATAATATCGTCCAGTAATAGTGATTAATGATCAGTTGCTTATAAGCATTGATAAGGAGGTGATTCGGTGCGTTGAATCTCTGTGTATTTCACTTGTCTTGCTCATTCTCTAGTTACATACCGTCCTTCACCGCCTGATGCATAGACCCACCTGATGCCTAATTTTGACGAATTGCTATATAAGATATTTTGAAGCTTTACAACACCACATAAAGAAGATATACAGTAAATTTTTAGAGTAATAGGAAATAAGGTGTCAGGAATCAAATAAGCTTAAATATTAGTCCCGAAAACGCGCAGGGGGGCGAATCGCGCGCCCACTACGATTCGTGGTAACCACCACCTCATTATCCCTCGATTGAGCTTCAGAAGGCGCTTTTGGCTTCGCTGGTCTAGAAACTTGCTTTTTGACGTTTTTGAAGCCTTCGGAGTTGATATAACATCATTTTGAAGCTGTAAATCAGCTAGCTTAGCCAGCGCTTGCTCGTCCTTTAAGCGTTGCTTCTCGGTAGCCTCTTGTAAGCGCTGTTCTCGCTTTTCTTTTCGAATTTGAGATTTTTCAGCCTTTTCCACCTCTTTAGCTTGCTTTATAAGGTCTTGTTGAAGCTTTTTATCATCTTTACGCGCCTGTTCTTGCGCGGCAGCGTTATCTTTTTGACGTATAAGATCACGAGCTTGCTGGACCTTAGATGGGCTTAAAAAAAGTGCACCACCATCGCTTTCTGCAGGCAAATCCAGTAATAAAGGCTTTTTCTTGGTTTGGCACTTCTTGACATGGGTAAGAGCATTTCGTAAGTCAGTAATCTCATTCCTTAGTAGGATAATCTCTGTAGAAAAAGATTGTAACGTATTATTGAGTAGTTTCACCTTTTCCTCTTGAAATTCGCTATAAGCTTCTTTTACAAGCTTTCTCAGGCGTCTCCAATCCTCCGGAGGGATAACTGAAGCCGTAGATTCGCTAGATGAAGGCCTAGTTTCCACTTTCTCTGTAAAACGTTGTATAACGTAGTCGGGGTCGTAGGGGCATAGACCTGTCGTTTTAAAGGCTTTGAAGATATTCTTGGCGGTAAACGTTGCTTCCCAAGTAGGCCAAAAAAGGCGGAAAAAGTCGCGTTTTTTAATGCGTGTTAACCCCTGGCAATTGTTGATAAATGCCCTCAGTTGCTCTGTATAATTTGTAGAAAGAGGCGAAAAGATAGCCACATCAAGAGGCTGTAAAGTATGGGTTGAATGCGCTGGGAATATTGCTAATAAGATTCTATTCTTATCACAATATTCAAAAACCTCATATTCACATGAGAGCCGTGCCCATCAAGGATAAGAAGGCGCCATCCCGGCTTGCTTGAGATTTCGTTTCTTTATCAAAAACGTCAACTAGCCAGTGATATCCGAGCTCTTGATTGGTCCAACCTGACTCTGAGGCTGCAAAAAAGCACCGCTGTTCATTGGGATCAAAATCTTGAAGCCATGAATCTTGTATATTACCCGATTTGGCCATATAAATCAAAGCTGGGGATAGCGCTGTTCCATTCGCACAAATGCAAGCAATTGTAGTTATCCACTCTCGATTCCCATCCTGAAGAAATTGCTTATACCCTCCAAGCTCATATTTGCGCCGGGAAAAGATTCTCTTCTCTTTTGTAGCGATACCAATCATGAAGCCTTTTTCATCCATATTGTAGATTTGCTCTGGCGCAAGATTATATTGCTCGATTTTCCGGCCAAGAAGCTCAAAATATAACGTATATTTCCATACCGAATCCGCCTCTTTTCTATCCGAATCGAGGCCTTTGGAATAGCGAGAAATGACCTCACCCGAATGAGCCTTTATCCAACGTGAAGCCCAGTTCTTACCGGGCTCTCTACCGCAGATATTCTTTGCAAAGTTTGCCAACATTGAATTCGTAGGTGGAAGGCCTCGTACCGTAAGCTGGTTGATATATTTTATAAGCTCTCTCGATTGCTCGTTGCTCAATAATCGTGGGTTGTTATATTGGTCTTCTTTTGAGCCTGTAACCCCGCGATATCGCCTTGAAAGAGTTGACTGGCTAACACCGTACGTTATCGCCACTAAACTAATATTGGGCTTCTCTCCTGGTGGTAAGGAGTGCAGCGCTTCAAGCGCGAGCTCTAACGAGGCCATATTGGTTAAGTTATCGAGATTTGAAATATACGCGTTTTTTCGCGATATCTATCATAGTATTCATCTTTATTTAAACAGTCTATTTGTGATATCAAAGGAACTCCTCTACGAGCCGTTTGTCTCAGGAATTCTTAGCAACGGAGCTCTCCAGGAAGGCAGGATTGTGTTAGGAGGAATCAGGCATAAATACGGGGGGATCAGGGCCATGTTTTGATAGATTCCTCAGCTTAGATTCTTAGTGTATCGTCATACCTATCTTTCTTACCTGACCTCGTCACAATAAAATCTGTAATCCAAAATAGTAATAATTCAAGGTTCATTTTCGTGTGGTGAGTTTTTTTATAATTTCTTTGCCTAACCGCAAGGTCAGCATACTTTGGCTTTTTTGCGTAGAAACAGTTCCATTAGTTAATATGTTAGTTGGAAACGAAAGAAAGCCAAGAAAGTGCACAATATGATCATCCCATCTTCTTTTCCCCATGTTGAATGAACGCCACTTTCATCTTATCCAGCGAAAAGTTCGACGACAACATGAACGAAGACCGATGTATCATACATATGTTTCTCCAGTGCTGATACGGTCCTTTTCGCTGACTGTCATCTTCTCGTTCGGTCCCCTTCAGTTGTGCGTATGTAGCTTAACTTACCTACCGTAGGGGAATTTCCATGCCGCCTCCAATAATTGGTCGAGCTACCGCGCACCTCAGAGAACCGATGGCCCGATGGGTCCCTTTGAGGCAAAGTGGCAGGCAGGGTTGTCTCTTACCTTCTAACTAATCGCATCACAAATCTTGGATAGACTTCTTCTTTCGTGACGGGCTAAGTAATAGAGCATTATTCTATATGCTATGCGGTCTGCAAGAAACGAGTCGCATTAAGGCAAGATGGCCGAGCGGTACGTTACTTAGGTATTGATATGCCTTTGGCACGAGAAACAAGGAAATGAAGCAATAGCTGTTTGTATTGGTAGAAAGATGATCCCCTTTAGGAATCCGACCGGTTGGCGCCTTGAGTTAGGTGCTGACCGGGAGTCTAACCTAATGAGGCTAGTCTAACCTATCTAGCTAGATACATAAGGCACGTTATGAAGGTGCGTGGCGCATCAGGTATCTAGTATTTATAAAAAATCCATAATCTAATCTTACTAGGTCTAAGGCGCAGCGCTTGAACCAAAAATATACGCTGGATCTATGGATGCGTGAGTTAACCTCACTCTTGTCGATTGGCTCTTTTTTGCTCTCTCTCACGAGATAGAAGTCTTCTTTTTCTATGAGCAAGTTATTGTTTCGCCATCAACATTAATGCTTCAACCGTCCTTTCCACCTTAGATCTGCAGCTGGAGAGGATGTGTCTATTGGCAAGAAGGAAGAAAAATGTCCGTTTTCATCTCGGTGGTATCAATGCGATCCAATATGTATACCAACGGTGGCGTGATTAGTTCAGGCTTCTTCAAAAAGGTCATCTCTGATTTATCTATATGTATCTGTAACGGCGAGGTAGCATTAAAAGCGTAAGTCAATCGCCGAATAAACAAACTTCTTTTAAGACGATTGGGTACTTTGTCAAACGTGGTCTTGTTTACAACCTCCAAATGCGAATTGCAGTTCAAGTAGGACAACGACCTACACCTTGGTGTACTTGGTCTAGTTAGCTGAGTTCTATCTCGTGTATTTTCAATTGTATGCTTATATTGCTCAGTAGCTTACATATAACTGAGGAAGTCCTCTTCTAGCAAGCTGTAAAGAATACGATCACAGGTCACGTGGTGACTAGTGATTCCGAGGCTTGTTTATAGTCTCAACCCCTGAGTTGTACCGTCCTTCACCGCCTGATGCATAGACCCACCTGATGCCTAATTCGTATACGGAGGTGGGCACCAAAAGTGATGGCAATACGCTAAACCGCACTAACTCGCTAGCCGCATGTCTAGCGTGTAAAT